>VDFB02351611.1:156063-189203 GCA_007258455.2 Sequoia sempervirens
TTTCCTTTGAGATGGCTTGGGACAACAAAACTAAATGGGATCTCAATTTTTAAAACTCGAGATCCTGTTTTAATTTTAGGTTCAAGACCCCTAAGCTAAACGAGATCCCATTTATTAAAAATCAGGATCCTGATTTGTTGACCCCGAATTTGGTTTTTTTCTAAGGTCAAAACTTCCACCTTAAGTGGACTCAACTTCATGCTTTCACCCCATAATCAAATTTTAAAATTTTAGAACCCCTATCCAAGACTTAGATGCCCCTAAGTGCCTCTCTCCTATTATTAGTTCATAGTCCATCTTCTTGTGGTAGAATACTCTCAATAGCCTCTGTCCAAGTTTGTTGTCTGATTCCCAATCATCTGTTGAATAATAGTCTAAAACACATTACAAAATATCATAGCATCATGGCTTGGTGTTTTGGTAAAGTTTGGATGGCCTTAAAATCCTTGGTTGATGTTTTAATTTGCATGCTTGGAAATGGACCTAATTCTAATAATGACATTCATGAGACTTCATATCTTGATACAAGTCTTTTTTATATCCTTGGTCAAGACAAAAAGGGCATGGATGAATTCATACAAAATTTGTTGTGTAACCTTGAGTATAATGCAACCTTTTATCCCTCAATGCAATGGACTATTCCCCCATACCAACAATCTCCTACCATACGACCACTTGAAACATTCACTTTGTTACATCTAGAAACTAAATCACAAGGCATACTTCAACCAACATGCATGGAAGAGCCTATTGATAATGACCATAAGGAATACATACCACCTAATGTTCCTCCATATTATGAAAATAAAGTTACAAACACACCCATTAACTTGGAACAAAGTTTGGGCAAGGCTTTATAATTTTAAGTAAACAAGGATGTGACATACAAATGTACATGAGATCCACTCCCTTTTGGAACAGGTACCATCTAAAGACACTAAAGGAGTAGGCTACCAAGAACCTCCACCTTTAATTCAAACATTTGTTTGGGCTTGGCCAAGAAATCCAAAGTCCATGGTCCTCTTAAGAAATTACTATTTCCTATAACCAAGATTGAATGGGCCTTAAACACACTGCTCAAACAAGGATATATTACATTGTCATCCATTCGTGATAGAGAAGATAAGAAATTCCAAAGAGTACAAATATGTCTTACTGTGCATATCATAGAATACTTGGACATCTTACTGATGTTCATGTCATGCTATAACGAAGAAATTAAGAGAATTCAATCTGATGAGGGCCACACCACCCAAAAGCCACAAAAATAACAACAAATACCAACATTGAAGATGTGATACAAAAAAAATGACCCACTTTCAATTATTTTAAGAAAATGAAATTATAGATTCAAAGCTTACATGCTACAGTCTCATGGGCTTGATTCATTACAACAAAATCAACTCTGAAAAGAAAATCTACTATTCAGAGCCACAATCTGCACTATCAGGGCCACCTTCTACAACCCCCACTTAACCCTTTTTATTTTCCACAATAACCACCATAGAATGTTCTAGAAAGTTCAAATTTCCCCTTTTTGCTCTGGCACCAAATGTCCCACCATTTGATTTTAGGCCTAGGAAGAAATTTTTATGAAATTCACTTTTTCGAGGACCAACTTCGTGGGGCCATAACTTTTGATTTAGGTGTCTAATTTTCTATTATTGCATATTGTTGGAAAGCTCTCAATGAGCTCTACAACATGCAGATCCACCGTAGCTTGGTTCAACCACTTTTTGAGCTGTTTTGGGGCCTCTAAATTTTATATATTAATTTGAAGCTGCATTGGAGAAATTTCTCGGGATGGAAACTTTAATTTCTCCCAAACTGTATAGGGTATTGAGGTGTTTCTTTTGTGACTGGAAATATTTTTTAGCTTTGCTCCTTGGTAAATTTTCACGTCCATATGAGCCTGTTTAGGCCTACTTACTTAAAATAGTAATTGTCTATTTTTCGCTATTTTTGACGCTTGACAGTCTGATATCCCTTAAGTTCCATTATGGGACTCAAATCAACTAAAGAAAATAAATAATTTTTTTTTCGGGTGATGCAAGATTGCCCTGCACCACTAGATGCTCCTGCATTAGACACCCAAGGTAATTTGAAAAGTGACCCTGTCACTTCTCAGGAGTTAGAGGGAAACCAAGACGGTTAACCTCAGCCTCATGCAACCATGATGAATCTTCAATAGGCCTTCCTCTCCATTTCACCAAGTACTCTTCATATTTCTCATTTCTTGTGCTTATACCCACACGACTATCCAAGATTTCTTCTATCTCTTCCTTCTCTGAAGTAGGTGTTGGAATTTTCAACTGTTCATTTATCTAACCCTCCTCTATATCACCTTCATGATACTCTGTCAAATCATAAATGTTGAACACAGGAGAAATGTTTATTCCACTAGGAAACTTTACTTCATAAGCATTTCCTAAATCATGCTTCTTCAGGATATTGCATGGTCCAAACTTATTCATCTTTAACTTGTTGTATGTACCAACTACAAGCCTTTCCTTTCACAAATGAACCATGATTTCATCTCCTACCTGGAACTCCTTATACCTCCTTTTTTGATTTGCTTGAGCCTTATATTGTGAGTTCATCTTATTGATATGTTTCTTCACCTCTTCATGCAAATTCTTCAGGCGCTCAGCAAAAATTTCAACCTCAGCACTACTCCTTTCCCCCTTATCCATCTTTCTTAGTTCAAAAGTAGTTCTTGGACTACTCCCATATACAATCTGGAATGGTGATTTACTAGTGCTCCTATTAATAGAATTGTTGTAAGAAAATTCTGCCTATGGTATAATCAAATCCCATCCCTTGGGCTTATCTCCAACTAAGCATCTTAGCAGGTTGCCCAAGCTCCTATTCACCACCTCTGTTTTTCCATCAGTCTATGGATGGTGTGCAGAACTGAACTTCAATTCTGTCTTCAACTTCTTCCATAATGTCCTCTAGAAATAACCAACAAATTTAATATATCTGTCTGAGACTATACTCTTTGGTATGCCATGTAGTCTCACCACCTCTCTGAAAAACAACTCTGCAACATGAATAACATCACTAGTCTTATGAAACAGAATGAAATGTGCCATCTTTGAAAATCTATCCACCACCACAAATATGGAATCATGCCCTCTCCATGTCCTTGGAAAGTCAAGAACAAAATCCATGCTAATATCCTCCCATGGCCTCTCAGGTATAGGTAATGGCTGATACAATCTAGTATTTTGACTTGTTCCTTTTTGCATTTGACATACTCTACAACTTTGTACAAACCTCTTCACATCTTGTTGTAATTGTGGCCAATAATAATTTTCACTGACAAGAGCAATGGTCTTATCTCGACCAAAATGTCCAGCCAATCCTCCACTATGCTTCTCCTTGATTAGATTCTCTCTCATAGAACTCCTTGGAATGTACAATTGGCTTCCCATAAGCAACATCCCATCTTGGATTAGTAAATCCAACCATCTCATCCTATCCAATGTAGTAGGTTCCAAACAATCCTTCCAAGCTTATGCAAAGTCTAGATCTTCTGGATACAAACTCTTGAGTTCATTGAACCCAACAACCTTTATATTCTTCTCTATCAACAAATTTTTTATTCTACTTAAGGCATCTGCAACTCTGTTTCACCTTCCACTCTTGTGCTTCAAAACAAAAGTATAAATATGCAAAAACTCTACCCATTTTAAGTGCCTTTGATTCAACTTTCCTTGACTATTGAGATACTACAAAGCCTGGTGATCAATATATAAAACAAAATCTTTGGAAACAAATAGTGTCTCCATTTCTTCAAAGCCTGAACTATAGCATAAAACTCTTGATCATAGACAAAATATTTCTTCTTAGCATCGTTTAACTTCTCACTAAAATATACAACATGCTTACCTTCTTGACTCAAAACAACTCCTATTGCAGTGACACTAGTATCACAATCTACCTGAAAGACCTTATTAAAATATGAAAGTTCCAAAATAGGTTGCTCTATAAATTTCTTCTTCAACTTTTGGCTGCTCTAGTAGTCCACTTAAACTCTTTCCTATCCACTCTCATTGCTTCAGTTAAAGGTGCACAAATACTACTGAAATTCTTGATAAAATTTCTGTAAAAAATTGCTAGACCATGAAATGATCTTACCTATGTAACACTCCTCGGGGTAGGCCATTCAATGATAGCTCTCACCCTCTCTGGATCCATTTAAAGACCCTCTGCTGAGACAACAAATCCCAGATACACCAACTCTCTCTTCACAAAACTACATTTCTTAAAACTAATCAACAACTTCTCCTCCAAGTGCTCCTCCAATTTTTTACTAAAAATCAAAATATCAACTAAGTAAACAATAACAAATTTTCCTAAAAATTCTTTCAATACCTCATTCATAAGTTGTATAAATGTGCTCGGTGCATTGGTTAGCCCAAAAGGCATGACTAACCACTCGTACAAGCCCTCCTTGGTTTTGAAGGATGTCTTCGATTCATCTCCTTCTTTAATTTGGATATAGTGATATCCACTCTTCAGATCTATCTTCGTGAAGTACTCAGTTCCACTCAAACAATCCATAATGTCAACCATTCTTGGCAAAGGAAATCTATACTTGATGGTGATCTTGTTGATGGCTCTAGAGTCTGTACACATTCGCCATTCCCCATCCTTATTTGGTGCTAGTACTACAGGTACTACACATGGACTCAAACTCTCACAAATCAATCCTTTTCATAACAATTCTTGCACTTTTCTATTCAACTCTTTACTCTTTGCTGGAGTCATATGATGAGTTTCCTTATTTGGAAAACTAGCTCCAAAAATCAGGTCCATTTGATGACTAATCTTTCTTACTAGAGGAAAACCTTCAGGTACATTATCAAAAATAATAGGTTGAAACTCATTCAACAAATCCGCAACCTCTACAGGTACCTTATTAGTGTCTTCTTTATCAACTCTAGGGATCAATGCAAAACACATATGCGCATGCTTCATACCTTCTAGGAACTTTCTTCCATCAACCAAACAAATTCTTGCATTATTGCATACCTTTTCCTCTACCTCTTTCAAGGGCTTGAACTTATTGCAAACTCCATCCTTTGTCAAAGAATAGGTGTTGGCATGTCCATCATGTATTGCTCGTCGATCAAACTACCACGGTATGCCTAACAACATATGACAAACATCCATAGGAATAATATCACATAATACCTCATCATGGTAATTTCCAATCTTGAACTTTCACTGTAGAAAAATGGCCCCTTAGCATTCTCATGGTCTTTTAGGCCTTTATTCATGATGCTTGGCTTATTTTTCTTTAATTTAATGTTGCAATGTGGCTTAAACATTCACATTTAGGTCCTTAGAATTCAAATTATGATGTCTTGTGAATGTGTTGTGAAGTGTTGCAACACATTTCTACACTTTTCTAGACTCTATTCATTACAATTCACCTAAAAATCACCTTTTCATCACTAATCAAGTCCTATTTTGAAATGTTGTAAAGTCTTGTAACCAAATTTCATGCTTTTCTAGGCATAATTTCACTATTTACACCTTTCTTATGCTTTATTTGACCCCTTTATGCCCTTATAAGGCTTAATTAAGTGCATTTTTCAATGTAACACCCACTTTCAAGTCCAAGGTGGGACCCATTCGCCATGGGTGGTGAATGAGTCCCTCTTGGCTCCAAATTCAATTTTTTTCAAATTTCCTTTCAGGATTTTATTCAAAATCACTTGATGTCGGCCTGTGATAAGGTATCACTAGATTACTAAGGCACAAGAATGTATAAATAAGTGTTTTTACATCCATTTTAACCCCCATTCATTCAAACATTTATCAAGTTCACTAATTTACTCACTGAATCAAGCATTCAAGCACTTTGCATCATCTAATCAAGCATCATTTAGGCATCTTGGAGTAGCCATTGACATAACTTCAAATTTTCTTCAACAAGGGTTTGGTAAGTTGATAGCATTTGCATGTTATTTTTTTATCATTCTCTTATATTTCATTATTTCATTAAGGGTTTGATTACCAAAGTGGGGTTTGACCAAGGCAAACCCCTATTCTCTAACCCTCAACCATTTTTCCCCTTTTGCATGTGTGTTTGTAGACTTGTGTATGCATATTTGACAATCAATTAGGTGTTAAAAGGTGGCCAATAAGTCAAAAAAGTGCTTCAAGTCAAATCAACCCTATTTCAAGCTTGGAGAAGACATCATGTCCATTTTCTATAGAATTAACTTCATCACCCCAACAAGCAGACGACCTTAGATATAGTGTTGTAGAATTGTCCCCTAATTTCTCAAAATTTTGGGAGAGGACCGATTCACCATTAGTGGCGAATGAGTCCCACCTAAAGGTTGGAAATCCAGATTTTGTTAGATTCAGGATCCTGACACTCAAAAACCAGTTTCCAGGTAGTTTTCATAAGAAGTAGGATTGATTCGCCATCAGTGGTGAATGAGTCCCACTAGTGATTTTTAGTGATCTCAGACAACATTCAAAATATTCCAGATTCTCCATTCTTTTCCTAGGTGTACTCTGAATCAACCTTATTCTTTTCTGTTTTGCATTTGTTCATACTTAGTTCATGTATGCATATCACATTCTATTTTCCAATATTGCATAATTCTTAGGTCTTGCATTCATAATCATTCAAATAGATCATCTAGTTGCACTTAGATAATTCAATTAGTCTAAATAACATCATACATTGCATAATTTGAGTGAACCTAGCTAGACTTTTGAGTGGGGTTTATCTGTCTCCTTTTAGGTGCAACATCTTAAGAGCGCAAGAGTAGCCTATAAGCCCTACCCAAAAATCTACAGTTCATTTTGGTGAGCCTGCATATCAAGCACTTTACATTTCTGATTTCATTTGCATCAACATTCAATTAGGGTATTGTCTTATTTTTGCATCCTGGGGTTTCTCAAATTGCATTAGTGAAAGACTCATTTAGATTTCATTTTTGCATTGCATATCATTGAAAAAACTGAAAAATCTGCATTTGCATAATTCATTGGCATCTAAAAAGCATTAGAATCAGTTTAAATTTTTTGAAAAACATACAAAAATATCATAGTTGGACTCATTCGCCACCCTAGGTGAATCAGTCTACCTGCACATTTCATATTGCATTTTCACACATTTTTCTAGCATTTTCCTGCATTTCTATTCTCTGATGTTAGTTCTCTATTTTAGTTTACAAAATTTTTATTATTTGCATTTTGCACTCCTAGATTACCTTGCATTTGCATTCACCCCATCTTTTGTGGTACTTGTATGAGTGTTTGGTGCCCCATTAATAATACTTTAGTGAGACGAAGTTCTAGACTCATAGCTTCCTACGATAGCACTTTCATTGTGGACCTTGGGATCTCAAGAGCTCCTACTCCTATTAAGGAAAATGGTGCATTAGGCATGGAAAATACCACTTCTATGCCCTCACCTTTGCATCCAATGAATGTTGACACATAAAACAATTCCATTCCGCAAGAAAAAGTCATTAGTATTCATGAGGATTTTGCACACTTACAACAAGAATTGTCCCTTGAAAACATTTCCACCACTGCCATACAAGCCATAGAAAACCTTCATCAATTGATTGAAAGTGATGATGGCTTACAAGTTATGAAAATAATTGCTAATATTTACAATAAACATACTTATTCTAATTCCCAATCAACAAACATAGTTGCAAGCCAAGGAGGACCTCACATTCCCCCCCCTTCAACTATCACATCCATACCCACTTATACCACTCCTCAAGTTACAACAACTATGCAACAGGTTAGTCATGTGGCTCCTTCTTTCACAATTCCAACTAGCATTCCTAGTTCTATTGTGGCATTGCAAGTCCCCTCTACCACCTTCACCCCTCTTAGTGTTCCTTTCACTTCCCCTAACATTATGTATACACTCCATCGCCATTTTCTCTTCCACCTCAAACCACTTACCCCAACCGCATCATTACCCAACTCCTTAATATTGTTTCATCCATGCAACAACAAATTTCCACCATTAGCCAAAGCCAAAATACTCCACCCACATATCATGTTCATAGTAGCCCCTTATCTTTAGAAATATTATGAACCCCAATACCACAAGGGATTGAAATGCCTAGGTTTGAGAAATACGAAGGTAAAGTAGATCCTATTAATCATGTCAATGCTTACAAAACCTTGTCCAGTGATTTTGTCCTTGACGATAACCTATTAGCCAAACTTTTTCCTAGAACCTTAAAGGACACTACATTAGAGTGGTTTTCAAATTTACCTAATCATTCCATCCAATCATTCAATGAGCTTTTGGATGCCTTTATAAGTCACTTCCAAGTTCATATGACTCCTAAAAATACAATGGTTGATCTAATGCATTGTAGACAAAATGCCGATGAAAAAGTAACTAACTTCATTTCATGTTATCAGTCATTGTATGCTCCAGTTGATGTCAAAATTCTTGATTCACATTTGTAGAAGATGTTTATCAAAAAATTTCACACAAACATTCAGGATAAGTTAACTATGATGAAATTCCTTCATTTATGCATTTATGCACAATACTATGTGATTATCACAACTTGGTTTCTAGTTGCGATTCAAAGCCCAGTTCTAACCGAGTTGAGAAATCTGAACCACAAAACCAAAACAACACACAAAACTTCCACAAACAAAACATAGGCTTTTTACAATTCAATCCACCTCCTCAACCACAAACCCAACCTCTTCAAATTCAAGTGGCAGCTGTTAAAGTAGCGGTGCCTTATACCTATGGGGATTCGAAGAGACAATTTACTCCCTTACCTGATACCCTCCATAATACAATGAACCAATTACTCCAACAACAAACGATCACCTTGCCTATCGTCAAACCACTTGATACCACCAAACCTTTACCACCCACCTTTAGACCAAACACTTATTGCCATTTTCATCCCTAAAATAGCCATGAAATTGAACAATGTAAGCGTCTCAAACACTTAGTTCAAGACCTCATTGATTTGGGTCGTTTGTCCGTTGTGTGTGTCAATGATCAAGGCAATAATTTTGTTGCACTCTCTAACTAGAATTAATAAATTTTCACCAACCCTATGCCTAAACACAATATTTCATTTTTCAAGGCTAGTGAACCTTCAAACACCGATGTAATGAATGTTGATACAAATAATGAACAACATGATGTAACTCCAAATGGTACCCAAGTTAATCCTATGGATGAACTTGTGGGTGTGATAGACTTTATCCGTCATAAGGGACCAACCAACAAAACTCTTGATATCACTTTTTCTTCTAAAGATATGCTTCAAAAGCTTCCTGATGGTCCTTTGTACATATCCAACATAATCTATGATAAGCCCCACGAATGGGATATTAATAGATCTCACTTGTGGCGAGAATGTGATCACAAAAGATTTTTTAGTATTACATGAGCTGTATCAAGATGATTATAATAAACCAACTATATGGATTAAAACACATACTGGTTTTGTGTGCCCTATGATCGAATCAATCATACTCCCCTTACGAATAGGACCCAAAACTTTGGAGGTAGCATTTTCAATTATTCCACATTCAAATCAATTTCGTCTATGGTTGGGTCATCCTTGGCTCCGCTCAATGAAAGCGGTTCCCTCAATTTTTCACAAATATTTGAAGTTTCCTCATGGCAATGAAATATTTACCATACACCATAGTGGCTTTAATCCATTATCATCTAAAGGTAATTTTTCCTTAGAAGCCTTTTGGCTTGAACTTGTGGAACCCATCAACCCTTGTAAAGATTTCTTTTTCATAGCCTATCAAAAGTTCAAAGCTAAATAAATAGCTAAGTTGTCTCTCTCTGTAACATGTCCCCATCCACTTCCACTCCTCCTAGATCCTAGATGAAACCATGCTTTAGCCTTAGTTCAACATTGAACAAACCACACAACCTCATGAGTACCCAACTATAGATACTTCCCCTCCATCGTTTAAATGACCAAGAGAAAGTGAAACCAATCCTGTCATGCCTCCCCGCATTAAACAAGTGTATAAAGCTAAAGAGAAAGTGATTGACTTGTCTTCTTTAGTTTCTTCTGTTCTTCCCCCTTTGAAAGAAAACAAACCTATGATGGATCAACTCGCTCTTACACCTCAACAAATTCAAAATAAAATTAAATGCAACCGCGATGCTAGGGAATGTAGGCGTTTTCATCGTCTCCTTGCTCATCAATCTTGAATGGAAGAAAATAAAGAAAACCAACCTCCACCCTTGACACAAAGAATAGACAATCACCCTTTTCCTCCTGACCCGCCACAAGATAGTACAGTCCAACCCTAGCAACAAAATGAACAAATCCAATAGCTGCAACTCTTGATACATCCTTCCTTAGGAATAACCCTTCATCCTCCCATCATAATCAATCTTGATGATGATGATGATGAGGAGATCACAAAAATAGATGAAGAAATGCATAATGATCTAAACTCTTTATTCTCATCTACCATGATCTTAAATTATAAATCTTCTCAACCAAGTGAGGAACCTGGTACATCTCCTAGTTTGACACTTGCAATTCTTCCTTTAGATAGTCAACCACCCTCACAATACACTGAGCATGATTGGGAAGCAGATGACTTGTTAGATGGTTGACTTGCATTTGCCTTGCTAGCCTTTTGCATTTTTTCTTTATTTTCTTTTCTTTTGCAATTTTATGTGCGTATCGTGTTCCCCCGTAATGTGTGTTTGATGTTCCCTCTCTTTGTACACTTTTTCTATTTGTACCTCTATTCTTCTATATGTCATGCATTGTATTTTTCGCTTTTGTGTCAATGTGTTTTCCTTTTGGGGATGATGTAAAGCGTTGAGATGCCCTATGTCTCTTCTATGTTGACCCAAAAGGTCCTTTCTTTTTCGTTTTTGTTTTGTGTTTTCATTTTGGGGATGACGCAAAGCATTGAGATGCCCTATGTCTCTTCGATGCTGACCCAAATGGTCCTTTCTTTTTTTATTTTGTTTTGTGTTTTCCTTTTGGGGATGATGCAAAGCATTGAGATGCCTTATGTCTCTTCCATGTTGACCCAATCAGTCCCTTTCCCTTTTTACTTTTTCTTTTTCTTGTGTTTTCCTTTTGGGGATGACGCAAGGCATTAAGACCAAAATGTCTCCTTCATGTTGACCCAAAAGCTTTTCTTTTTCTTTCACCTTTTGTTATTTATTTTCGCCTGTGTTTTCCTTTTGGGGACAATGCAAAGTGTTGAGACTACAATGTCTCTTCCATGTTGACCCAAAATAGATCTTTTTTTTCTTTTTTTTTCGTCCTCTATGTGTCATTCTTCCAATTCTATGTGCTTTGGGGAATGATGAAAATTTTGAGCTCTTTAATAAAAATATTGCAACAACGAACATACTGACCCCAAATCCATAGATTCCTTATGTGTTTGGTGTTCTGTTTTCTATGGGGCAACTCCCTTTTCTTTTTTTTTCTTTTTTCTTTTACATGAAGTAGCCTTACTCAAAAACATATGACTTGGCATAGGGATTTCTGAGTTGGCTCTCATATCTTGTTTTATTTTTCCTTTTTGCATTTTCTTTCCATCACTACTTTAAAGTAATTTCTCATAGAACGGTGTGTAGAAATTCCTTTAAAGTGGGGGGAATACATTATCATAATTCATTTTCATTCTTGGTTCTTAGTGTAGCCTTGTCATTTCATATGATAAGCTTGTTACTTTATGGATGACATCGGGTGTGATGTCATTCATAAGTGTGATCTATCTTAGCATATTATATTCCTCTTGGTAGCCTGATGCGACACACTGCATCCCCTAAATTGTGAATATTTTATTCTTTGATTGGTCCTCTCTTGGAGACGTTGGACACAATGTTCCCTAAGTGATAGACCTCACATAAACTTAACAAGACTCCTTTGAACATCTTTTCCATTTTACACTTTTACATTTTACCTTTTTAACATTTAATATTTTGCACTTTTTCCACCTTGCATAATGCAACTTGCATGCCTATGGTACCTCTCTCTTGGTTCATTGGTTCTAAGCATACGAAGCTTTGCTTGTCTCATGAAGCACAAACTAAAATTTTCCTTTGTGGCACCATGTTAAAGTTATCAGGAGGTATAACTTTGATATGGTTGAGTGGGAAGCCCATTTAGCGGCACGACTTTCCCCATAGCCACCTTTGTGTTTGTGAGTGCATACCAACTAGCGTATGTAGCTTACCTTTTGGGCTTTCTCACCCAGTGGATCACCATGAGTTTTGTCACCCTAGAGTGAGTATGCATTCTCTTTTTCAAACAAACAGCCTAGATCTAATCCACAACTAGTTGGATTGACGATCGAAGCTCAATTCAATTTCCCTTTCACATGTGTGTTCCTTTGTTCTTATGATTAGTTTTCCATGGGATCTTCATCCTGGGGGCTTGATCACCCCTCTTGATCATTGTCATTCCATCTTTCTAGTTACATAAGTGCATTTGAACCCTCGTCTCAATATGCATGACTACTTTAGTGTGAGTTTGAAGCAGGTTCATCCTCTCACTAAAGTGGGGGCTAAATGCACCGTAGAAAAATGGCCCCTTGGAATTTTAATGGTCTTTTAGGCCTTTCTTCATGATGCTTGGCCTATTTTTCTTTGATTTAATGTTGTAATGTGGCTTAAACATTCACATTTAGGTCCTTAAAATTCAAATTATGACATCTTGTGAAGGTGTTGTGAAGTGTTATAACACATTCTGCACATTTCTAGACTCTATTCATTACAATTCACCTCACCTTTTCATCACTAATCAAGTCCTATTTTGAAGTGTTGTAAAGTCTTGTAAAAATATTTCACGCTTTTCTAGGCATAATTTCATTATTTACACCTTTCTTATGCTTTATTTGACCCCTTTATGCCCTTATAAGGCTTAATTAAGTGTATTTTTGAATGTAAACTTGACAAACAACATTAAATGTGACTTAATTCCCAAAACCAACTTTCAAGTCCAAGGTGGGACCCATTTGCCATGGGTGGCGAATGAGTCCCTCTTGGCTCCAAAATCAAAATCTTTCTAATTTCCTTTCAAGTTTTTATTCAAAATCACTTGATGTCATCCTGTGATGAGGTATCATCAGATTACTAAGGCACAAGAATGTATAAATAAGTGTTTTTACATCCATTTTAAGCCCCATTCATTCAAGCATTCATCAAGTTCACTAATTTACTCACTAAATCAAGCATTCAAGCACTTTGCATCATCTAATCAAGCATCTTGGAGCAACCATTGCCATAACTTCAAATTTTCTTCAACAAGGGTTTGATAAGTTGATAGTATTTGCATGTTATTTGTTTATCATTCTCTTACATTTCATTATTTCATTAAGGGTTTGATTACCAAAGTGGGGTTTGACCAAGGCAAACCCCTATTCTCTAACCCTCAACCATTTTTCCCCTTTTGCATGTGTGTTTGCAGACTTGTTTATGTAGATTTGACAAGCAATTAGGTGTTGAAAGGTGGTCAACAAGTCAAAAAAGCGCTTCAAGTCAAATCAACCCTATTTCAAGCTTGAAGAAGACATTCTATCTGTTTTCTACAGAATTAACTTCGTCAACCCAACAAGCAAACAACCTCAGATCTGGTGTTGCAGAATCATCCCCTAATTTCTCAAAATTTTGGGAGAGGACTGCTTCACCATCAGTGGCGAATGAGTCCCACCTAAACGTTGGAAATCCAAATTTTGTCAAATTCTGGATCCCAACACTCAGAAACTAGTTTCTAGGCAGTTTTCATCAGAAGCATGAATGATTCGCCATCAATGACAAATGAGTCCCACTGGTGATTTTCAGTGATCTCAGCTAGTATTCAAAATATTCTAGATTATCCATTCTATGCCCATGTGCACTCTGAATCAACCTTCTTCTTTTTTGTTTTGCATTTGTTCATACTTAGTTCATGTTTGCATATCACATTGTGTTTTCCACTATTGCATAATTCTTAGGTCTTGCATTCATAATCGATCAAATATATCATCTAGTTGCACTTAGATCTTTCAATTTAGTCTAAATAACATCATACATTGCATAATTTGAGTGAACCTAGCTAGAATTTTGAGTGGGGCTTATCTCTCTCCTTTTAGGTGCAACATCCTAAGAGTGCAAGAGTAGCCTATAAGTCCTACCCAAAAATATACAGTTCAAAACTTTACCAGACATTACTCATTTACCAAGGCTTTATGGTCCTTCTGCAACCAAGCAATCATGTATGGGTTCAGATGCCTTCTTCTCTCCAACCACAACTTACTAACCATTTCTTCTGAAACAAGGTTATCAATACTACCTCCATCAATAATAACATTGCAAACTTTACCTTCACACTTATGTATCTGGTGCAAAACAAATTCTTCCTTTGAGTTGGCTCATTCTCCTTGTGTGTATGAAATATTGGATCAACTAAGTAAAAATCAAACACATGTTAATAAGACATTAAATCGAAAAAGCTGTAAAAGAAAAACGAAATAATGCAAACCGTAATCGCAGCTTCTCGAAACTGTCTTATCCTCCTCTAACTTCACCATTTTGTTGCTTCGAATGGCTCTCAAAT
This sequence comes from Sequoia sempervirens, assembly GCA_007258455.2. Taxonomy (NCBI): domain Eukaryota; kingdom Viridiplantae; phylum Streptophyta; class Pinopsida; order Cupressales; family Cupressaceae; genus Sequoia; species Sequoia sempervirens. The sequence continues at coordinate 170,640 of VDFB02351611.1, forward strand.
CAGCAGATAGAGCTCAACAAAATGACACCATGAAGAACGAGATAAAAATAAAAATGCATAATATGCAAAATGCAAAAGGTTATGCTAAAATGAAAGATATTGCTGTGATATTAAAACTAATATGCATGCAAATGCTGGTGAAAATATGGCTATGTAAATGAGTATACGAAGTGTGCGAACATGAACGATTATGCAAAATGTATGTGGGATCATTAACCAAGGCTTGGATTTGCACGAGCTTTTATAGAGTTTTCCAACGAGTTTGATTGGCTGAATCGATCGACGGTCCGGATTAAGCTTGTTTCGAACAGACGGCGGGAGATTTTTGAAAGTAGAAGAGGAGAATGGAAGGTTTCCCATTTCTTCAAATTTCGTCATTGAGTTTCGAAGGGAAACTTGCATTTCGAAGGATGAGATGCAAATTTGGAAGGGCGAGTTAGCATGAGTTAGGAATTTGGGAAGTGGAGATGAAAATGGAAACCCACATAATTAAATACATTATTTAATTATGTTTTAAAATGAAAATAGGGTGAGGTGGAAAATATTAAATTAAAATATTTAATACTTAATTTGAGGACGAAGAATTTTCCATTATTCAAATATTCAAAAATATTTGAACTTTAGAATAGAATGATAATTAAATGTAAATAAATTATAAAAATTTATTTAATTTAATCAAGCGAAAGGTAAAAGATGAGATGAAGAAGATATTCCATTATTTAAATATTTAAAATATTTAAACTCTAGAATAGGATGATAATTAAATATAAATAAATTAAATTTATTTAATTTAATCAAGCGGAGGGTGGGAATGTTAGTAATTAATTTAATTAAAGGTAGAAGAATTTAGAAGATGAGCGATATAAATAAATAATTAAATTTATTTATATGCATATGACATTGGATTAATTAAATAAATCATATTTAATTAATTCACAAGCTTAATCATGACCATTTTTAGACATATACACTCCTCATTCAGCAAGGCTCTTCTAGTAACAAGAACCTCTTCTCTTTCTGCATCCTCAAAATGTGAAGACTCAGCATCTTCATCAACATGTGCAACTCATGCATTACCCTTAGGTCTTTTATTTGTCCTTCCTTGATGTTGAGGACACTCATAGGCTCTATTTCCTTCTTCTCCACAATGGAAACAAGTTCCACAAAAGCCTCCTCTTCCCAGTCCTTGTCTAGATCTTCCCCTTCCTCTTTGGTCTCCATTATTTTGATCACGAGGATGATAGGTGTTATCTCCTTTTTGGTTTTGGCTGCTACTGGAGCCTTCACCCTTCTTTTGATTTTCATTTTGACCTCCATATGACCGTCCACCCGTCTTTCCTCCATGGCCTCCACCTCGTTGTTTATTTTCAAACCTCTTGTTCAATCGTTCTTCAACCTTTAGAGAAAACTGATAAGCATCCTCAATGGTGGTCATTCTTACTAGTGCCAATTCTTCATGTATGCATGGCTTCAACCTGTTAATATAACGAGAAAATTTCTCTTTATTTGCCTCAGAATGTCCTATTTGAATCAAGACCTTGTGAAATACCTTTGTGTATTCTTTCACCGTCCTTGTTCCTTACCTCAAGCTCCACATATTTTTGAGCATCTCCAATTTGTAATCGACTGGAATAAATTGTTTCTTCAATTTTGACACCATTCTATTCCATCTGGAAATTTTATCTTTCCCTTATCTCCCTCTTTCTAACTAGACCTCTTTCCACCATATACTGACATGACCTTTTAATTTTTTCTTTGAAAACCTCACTTTGTGAGGATCTTCAATCTGCTCAAACTCGAAAAAATTTCTCCATGTCATTGATCCAATCAATCAATTCTTTAGGATTCAAATTTCCACTAAAATTTGAAACCTACATTTTAGGTCTCTTCCCAATGCTTGAGATCACTTGCAACAATCTTGTTTCTCCAGGATCCATTGGATCCTGCTCTTCCTCTTCCATTTCATCTTCACTTTCATCTTTGTCTCGTTACACATCTCTTCTTCGAACCTCTTGTTGCAAGGTTTCTAATTTCCTTCTAAGGGATTTGATTTCATCTCTAGGTGGATCTCTTCCTCCATGACCTCGACCTCTACCTCTGCCATACTGGGAAAGTCTTGAAGGCATCTTGAACTCAACCCACACTAACAGGTCCTACTGCAACTACCTCACGTTCGACACTCTGTTACAGGCTCAAAAACTCCTGCTCTGATACCACTTGATGAGGATCACACCACTGAAAACCCATAGAAATAACAACAACAAATACCAACACAAAAAAATGCGAGACATAAAAATGACTCACTTTTAATTATTTTCAGAAAATGAAATTACAGATTCAAAGCTTTCATGCTGCAACCTCATGGGCTTGATTCATTACAACAAAATCAACTCTAAAAAGAAAATCTACTCTTCAGAGCCACAATATGCACTATCAAGGCCACCTTCTACAACCCCCACTTAACCCTTTTTATTTTCCCCAATAACCACCCTAGAATGTTCTAGAAAGTTCAAATTTCCCCTTTTTGTTCTGGTGCCAAATGTCCCACCGTTTGATTTTTGGCCTAGGAAGAAATTTTTATGAAATTAACTTTTTCAAGAACCAACTTCACGGGGCCATAAGTTTTGATCTGAGTGTTTGAGTTGCTATTATTGCATATTGTTGGAAAGTTCTTGACGAGCTCTACAACGTACAAACCTACTGTAAGTTGGTTTAGCCACTTTTTGAGCTGTTTTGGGGCCTCTAAAGTTTTATATTTGAATTTGAAGCTGCATTGGAGAAATTTCTCAGGACAGAAACTTTATTTTCTCCCAAATTGTGCAGGGTATTAAGGTGATTCTTTTGCAACCGAAAATATTTTTCAACTCTGCTCCTTGGGGTAAATTTTCACATCCATACGAGCCCATTTAGGCCTACTTACTAAAAATAGTAAGTGCCCATTTTTCACTATTTTTGACACTTGATAGTCTTATACCCCTTAAGTTCCATCATAGGACTCAAAACAACTAAAGAAAATAAAGAAAATAAAGAAAACAATTTTTTTGGGTGATGCAAGATTTCCCTGCACTGGTGGATGCTCCTGCATCACAATCCTTATGGTGATCAAATTGAGTGTATGATAGATTAACATTCATTTTCTTTGCTCATTTTCATGTGGTAGTTGTAGTATTGCAATATTCTCACTACCATACATGGGGCTATAAACGTAGCTTTATGTAACCATCTTTTCTCTTGCAAGGAGTAGCATATTGTAATCCATTTGGCTCACCTTTTTTCTTACACTTGGGGGGAAAGGGGTTATGTAGCCTTGTGTTGGGTGCATTCCTTCTTAGGATCCCTTTATTTCTCCTTAAAAAGTTAGTGTAACAAGTACACTAACATCTTGAGGGGGGCATATAGCCGCTTGCTCATTGTTTGCATATGAAATGGTCTCTTCTTAATGATGATAGCATACATCTCCTAGGAAGTGTGACCTTCTTGATCTATGTGAGTGTCTCTTTGGTGGTAATATTGGGCTTGATGTCCACTAAGAGTGTGATCGTTCTTGGCATATGGTGTTGTCCTTTGTGGTAATATTATGGCTAGTATTCCCTAAGGTGTGATCTTTTTATTCCTTGAATTGTCCTCTCTTAGTGGTGATTTCATGTGTGATATTCCCTAAGGTGTGACCTTTCATGTATTGAGAAAAGCCCCTTTGTTATTTTTGTAAGTCACCTTTTGTGGTGGTGTTGTTATAATACCCCTTAGGTGTTTGGGCCTTATTCTATTGTCGTTTGTGCACCCCCTAAGGTGAGTTTTTTTTATCCCCTGAGATGTTAAATTTTATGCACCCTTGAGGTGAGTTTGACATTATTTTGCTTCGATTTGTTCATAGGCATTAGACTTAGTGGTGTGTTGACATTGACATTGACATTTTTGCTTCACTCTATTCATGGGTGTTGAACATAGTGTGGCATTGACATAACATTTTGAACTTTTTGTAGCACCTTATTAGGGTTATCAGGGAGTATAAATCTTGGTAACATTGTCGTGGGTACACACCTAATAAAAAGCAGTCCTCACTAGACCTAGTGTGTTTCTAATTTTTCTACCTTGTCTTGGGGGCTCACCTAGTGAATATCAGACTTCACTAGCCTGTGTGCCTTCTTGTTTGTGATTCACCTAGAAAATATCAATTTTTTTTATGGTGTGAGTCCTAGCATAACATAGCTTGTTGGTCCATATCCCCCTTTTTACATTTCATGTTGACATTGTATGTGTGTGTATGTTGTCTTACTGCATTTCATACATATATGTGTGTTCCTTTGTGCTTATGTTGGTTTTCCATGTGATCTTGGATCATGGGGGCTTGATCACCTCCCTTGATCCTTAATCATCCAATCTCTTCAACATATGGATAATCAAATCCCTCTTGACACAAATTTTCTACTTTAGTGTGATTTTGAGCATAAGTTTATACTCTCACTAAAGTGGGGGCTAAATGTAGCATTGTAAATTGTCACCCTTGACAATTTCACAGTATCTTTTTCTCCACCTAAATTATTGAGCCCAATTGGGTCCTTAATTTCCTAAAATTATACATTCTATAGCCCATTTACAGTACCACCTTACGATAAATTGCAAGCATTGAACAAATGCAAGTAATTAATAATTTTTCCTAGATACATTTTATCCTAGAAAATAGGGCCAAGACCCATATGCCCATGGGTATATGGGTCCCCCTATTCTGTCGGGTACCAATTTTTTTTATGTCAAAGTGTCCATTTTAACATTCAAAATTCGAATTTCAAATGTTAGCTATCAAGATTTAATTCTCAAGAAATTAGAGAAATGCCTATAATTACCTAGTCTTTTCATCATTTGAAATCTATCTAGCATAATCAAACGAAAAGGTGAACATTGAGAACAAGTTAAGAGAAACATTTTCAAAGCATTAAATTGCAGCAATTCAAGATCCAACATCATGTAAAATTCTATGTGTGTTCATGTTATCATTGTTTTGTGAAGGCTAACACTTTTGTAGGTCTCCAAAGCATTCGAGAAAATCAACCAAGCAATATCGAGACCTTGAGGTGATATGCATGATTTCAATCCTACAAGGAAGCCATTGAGGTATGGTGAGTTGCAACACTTTATGATTTCATCATTCCTTCCTTTTAATTATCCATTTATCATTGGCATTTGCTATTGTGGAAGTGGAAACACTTACACATAGTTTGATTGAGTCAAGCCCCTTAATGGCCCAACAATTTCCATCTCTTTTTATGTGCAAGTCATAGGTTTGAAGAGGATTAAAGAAAGATTGAAGAAAATTTGTTCATTGTTGCATTCAAAGCCCTAAATCATGTCAAGCCACATAAAATCACCTAGAGAATTATCCGACATCATTTTGATAACTCTACAACAAAAAATCAGAAGCTCAGATCTATCATTAGAGGATCCCAAAAGTAGAGCATGAGACCCTATCAGAGACCCATATGCCCCTAGGCATCCTAGTCCTCCTATTCAACTTAGAAGCAACTTTTCAAGATAGGTACACAGTCTCTTGCACTTTCTAGATTTGTCTGCAAACTAATGTTTTAATTTGTTATTTGTCAGGATCTTGCATTTTATGTATTAGGTCATATAGTCTAATTAGGTTAATCAAGGAAAATAAATTCCAATCCATTTCTAGTCCCCCAAAGAAGGAGATCGAGATTTGATTGGTTCACCTTCATGGTTGATAGTCAATCTATTCACCTTGTTGATCTCCCTCTCTAATGAAACATAGGAAAAGGCCCCTTGCAATCCTCGGTTCTTTACATTTAGGACCTAGGACCCCCCTTCCTCTCTTCTTCTTCATTTCAGAAATGTACTAGATTGTAAAGAAATGGAGATTTAAGATTTATAGAAATGAAAAGTACAAGTAGAGAGGAACCTATCACTGAGTGGATAGACTCTCAACCTTGGACATCAACAAGCCACATGGACAACAATGCACCCCCATTATCATCCTATCACAATTGTTTGGAAGTCACACAAAATGTGTGCTTCCAAATTCCAAATTTCAAGACATCTTAACCTGCACACAAATTAAAAAATGAAATTTTTTAGATTGTTTAGGGGCTTACCTCAGTCAAACCCCCATTTTGGTCTTTTGACCTCCATGGAAAACAAGATTGGATTGGATAAAAGATAAATAGATAAATGCTATAAGAGCAAATAGATTAGTGGAACTAAGCCTACTATAAAGGGAAAACCACCACTATGAAGCAAGGAGGGAAAGTCAATGCCAGATAAACAGATTAGCAGAGGAAAAAGCCACTACCAGATAATAGATTTTGATAGATGACAAAATGTATAGCTAGATTTAAATATTGCAATACAAAGTAATAAATCTGATAAAAGAGAACATTACCAACAGTCTTGGTCCTCCTTTCTCTAAGATGTATAATGGATTTGTAATAAAAATTGATGGAGGAGGCTTGGACTACTGATAACACAAGCAAATGCAAGAGCTTGACTGCTTGCAATGGTGGAGCTTCCAATGGCTGAATATATTTCGACAGAGTTTCATCAACATGAGAGTAGGAGCCTCACTTGTTTGAGAGAGAAAATCCCTTGAATGAAATGGGAAAGAGGAGAGTTTTGTTTGGTCGAGTATGTGGGAAGAGCCATTACTCTTCTGCTTGGGTGATACGACAAGCGTCGTACACAAGCCATATGGAAGATTTGCTTTTGAATGTAAAATATTCTCAAGACACTAGTGCGTTGCACGGACGTCCGCATGTAGAGCTCTAATCCAGGAGAATTCTACTGATCTTCAAACTACAAGTTGATAATGCTTCATCTTTATCACTCGCAGAGCAAAATTCTTTATAATCAAGATATATAATTTATCATAAATATCAAAATCGACACAGATGCAACACATAAGTATGAAATTGCAACCTCATGCAATTTTCAACACTACAAACACAAACAGATGAAAAAAATTAGAAACAAATAAAACACAGTCCGATTTTCTCATCAACAGTCTTTTCAAACATATGTTTTATTATAAGAACTGTTACACAGTAATAATTTTTAAGCTCGCTTAAAACAGCACAAAGCCATACATTTGTAAGAGTTTGCAGAGCTTAAAATGATAAAACTGCAAAGATTCTAAAAACTATATCAACTAAAAATAGTTTATTTCCCTTTACATGCTTTAAAGATTGCTGGAGATTTTTTGGAGATTTCCAAAAAGAAAACATGCAAACGATGTCTAAATAGAAACTAAAAACTGTTTAAAAAATAGAAACAGCAAATGGCGGATTTCTGGAATCAGTTATCCAACAGTTAGAACCAAACAAAAATGAAGTTCCTGCTGCGATTTTTTTTTGAGACATTTGCCCTCTTTTTAAAAATGCATTTCAAAGTAAAAGGTTTCGTTCATAAAGCCCTTGCCATAGTTTTTTTAATATGTTTTTCACACGTGTTAAGAGTTTATCTTGAATCTCTAAGAACACATTTGTGCAATGAATACTACACGTTTAAATTTATTACTTTAAGATCCTATACTCAAGAGATGTTTCTTTCATGATTATTTTATTGTTCTTCTTCTCTGTGGGTGATAAAACTGAAGTCATGAGCAACTTTGCAATAATGATAAGTATTTTAGCAGGTAAATCTTTGAATTTTGTATCCAAATGGCGGGGAACGTCACGGGTTCCAGTCCGGGGTTGTTGTACCATTACCATCACCAGCAGCCTTTCACATCCACGCCAAGGGAGCTTCCACATGCTCGTTATTACGGTTGTGGAAAAGCCGTGGTAAACACAAACTCGCTTTGCGAATTGAGCTGCAGGGACGAAATGGCATACTCCTACGCACGAAAAAATAGTGACGTGAGGTTTTCCTCTCCCATTTTCCTTACTACCTTCCTATCGAGATAACATTATCACACAATTCTTGGAAGCCCCATGTTTCAGTGTACTGGACAAGTTTAAAAAATTGTATATGAATGAATAATAATTTTTAATATTCATGAGGTTAAAAATAGCTTATTTTTATATAGAGATGAAAATTAAAAGCTTTATGCAGAGATCTGACAGGGTCTCAAATAATTTTTAATGTTCACAACGTTAAAAATAGCCTATTTCTATGTAGAGATGAGAACTAAAGCTGTATGCAGAAGCCTGACAGATCCTAGATAATATTATGACAGGATTCTTGGAAACCACGCATTTGGTGTACTGATTCACTGAACAAGGAAAAGATTGTATAGAGATGCCAAATGCCAATTAAAAAGCTGCATGTAGCCACCTGACAGGTCCCTGCATAGAACCTTACAAACATTGATGATCCATGCCTCTGATTTATACAAAAAATATTATAATATTTCTTGAACGATGTGAAGATTTCAAAAATAAGTGAACCTCTTCAACCAATCAAATTAAGGATAATTATTTTAAAAATATTTTTAACTACAAGTTTTGCATCTTTAACTTTGCAAAATATAAATATATCTAATTTTTTATTTGTTGACAGCACATGTTAATCGATTTGGATTGGAATAGTATCCACTGAAAAATGAAGCTCGAAAAAAAATAATCACATGATAAATATGAAGCTAAAAAAGAAAGGATGACATGATTTGTACGGTTTGATAAAGAAAATAAGAAATCCTCTTAACAAATGAAAATACAATGTAACAGCCCATCAGTGCGGACTGTTGATACTTTCTTCTATTAATCGTTGAATGTCTTTATTGTGTGAGTCAATTCAGAGATACCCATCGAAGAAATCTTGGACAGTAGTATACTTAATCTCTGGATAAAGCTGGCAAACTTCCAAGTCGTTGGGTTCTTCGATTTCAAATCTGTACTGACATCCATTGATAAAAATGTCATGGGTCAATGAAGCCACTATGCTCTCTGGAATATGATTGGCTGCACCAACAAAAAATGAATACATCCTTAGTAACACAGAAGCAATAATGTAGTCAGTTAGTATTGTATGTAATATATGTGGTAGATATACCTTGGGCTATGGCCAAGAGATCTTGTTCAGAAATGCAAACCCTGGGCAGAGTTTTTCCAATCTTCTTCTCCCAAACTGCTGCGAGCTCGTTTAGTGTGAGGAAGTTATTGGGTGGTCTGAAGTGCACACATTTGTTAACAGTGCGGATATCTTCCACAATCCTTATTGTGTATTTGCCAATGTCTTCCCCCGTCACAAAGTAAGCTGCCATTAACAATATATGAGAGACAGTGGTAATAGAAAGCATAAGATCTCAAAATTTAGGAGTTAAATCTCTCTACTTAAAGTACATCATATAAAAACTCTCTAATAATCTGCCGTTCTAAGCTTTTAACTTCAATCCCATAATCTCTATAAAAAGTACTGAAAAAGATTAATAATACTTTGAATTCCAATCACCTTTGATATTACCATCGCCATAGATTTCAAACTGTTCTTGCGGAGGAGGAATCTCAGAGGGATGGGTGTGATAGAAGTAAGGCCACCCAGCAATGGAATTGCAGCAGATGTAAGTATATGGAATGTTGGCAGCCTCCACTGCCCGCCTGACAAGTCTCTTCTCTTTGTAAAAGGTTAGCCCTGGCTCCACTGGATTAGCTCTGTCTATATCATGCCCGAACTCCGAAGGAAGAAATCTCTGCATCAACTTATCGTTAATTCTTGAATCAATAAAAGCTAACCTAGCAAACAATATATGGGCAAGTTCTAGTCTTGACCTTAACCGTGCCAATTTCCTTAATGGCATCTAATATCTTGAGCTGATCTGTTGTGTGAGCACCGCCTACAACAGAAATAACGACATCAATGCCTTGCATGGCCTTTACCATGGACTTGTGGTCACTTAAATCTCCCTGCAACCCACACATTCAAAAAATGTAAGTTTAACTCTTCAATCAAACCAGTATACCAATGTTCATTGGGGAGCTGATTGATGAAATCTGATTAAACTAACTGTATATCATTCTGATGATGGATTATGAAGTATGGTCCGAACATTGAAATAAAAAATTGACACAGTTTCAATCCAGAATAGTTGACATCTGATTAAACTAACAGTGTCAAACAATTGACTATTATGAAAAAACTCGAGTTGGCAATCCCTAACTATCTAGATAAAAGGGCTGCAAGTATTACAAAATCCTTATAAATAATTAAATGTAGTGTATCAAGCCGAGCCTAGATACTAAATCCATATTTTATCTTTAAAGAAGATTTGGATGCATACACAGACAATGCTAACACCAGCATCTTTCAATTCTTGGATGCAGTGTGCTTTGACAGGATCAGATTCTGTTGTGGACCGAATAAGAGCATAAGTAGGATGGCCTGCAGCAGCAGCTGCAAGAGCAACAAAGCGGCCAATATACCCAGTGGCTCCAATCACCAGTATTTTACCGGTAAAACTTTGCTCTTCCACCAAAATATTGTCATATGGAGAAATCTCAGAATTTGTGGCGACCGGTGGAACTGAGATTTCCTTTAACACTCGTGTATGTTGGTGGCCTGGGCGATTGAGAGAGGGAGGCAGTGTAGCAGCACTTCCAGCCATTTTTTTTAATTGCTGGGAACTGTTACTCTTAAGATACCAGTTTGAGAAAGCAGTGGAACCCGCACAGTTATATAGTAGCTTGGCTTAATTCTGATGAAGAGACGTGGAATATTTCTGGTTATTCTTTTACTTAGAAAGTAATAAGCAGGCGAGTTAATTTTCTCTATTTGAGGCAGGTAAGTAACACGTGTGACTTGCTTTCTCAACTACTCTCAAGGGTACTTGGGTTTGTGTGCCTTAAAAAACATATTTTGAAGTAAATTTTTACATCATGTCAACAAAACGAGTTACACAACAAAACAAAAGGACGGATTTGGAATCCAAGTTGGGAGGAATAAGTTCCTTTCCCTGCGGGCAACGCAAAAAAAGATTGAAAAACAAAGGCCTTGATGAATTTGAGCTCAACACATCGTCCCCCATATCAACAACGGAGGAAACGTTGGCTACAATTAAGCCATCGATCAAGTCGGGGATCTCGGTACAAACTTTTAACTTGCAATCACAACAAATCTCTTAAGAACATACATTGGAGCTAACTGTAAATATTGATTGCTGCAAATGAATAATTTGTTCAATCATGAGGCTCATGGCTTCTTTTCGTCAATTTTAAGGGGTAGCATCTTTGAAGTTTCGAGTTTTGATTGTTGTAAGTTATATGGATACATTTCTTGGATCCCTTTCTTTCGTAATTGAAAGAGTTTATGAAAGTCACTAAAATTATAGTAAATTTATTAGGAATAATAAATTCTTTTCATCTTGAGATTTAATGAATTACAACGTTCTATGGGATCTGTGGATCTTCCCATTTCAATTTAATTTTGGTATTATACAATTTTGATGTAATTTCAATAAAGGACAGGTCTCAATAAATGCATACCATTTAATGTTCTTGGTTGGATTAGATCTAATGTCTCTCAAAACTTTTGGATCGATCTAGACTAGGTTTTCCTAGGAATATCTGACAATGTAGACAATGTTTTTGATAAAGGGAAAAATGGGTTTTACAGGGACCCGAAACCACAGAGTTTACAAAAATAAGGAAAGGAAACAAAAGTCCAACAGAAAACACCAGCTGCCAAAAAGGAAAAGGGCGGAGTAAACAGCAGCCAATCGTAACAGACCATAAAGGTCAAGCAAAAAAGGCCAGCAGAGCAGATAACAAAAAACCGGCCGCAACTAACCCAGAGTCTTGAGGACAGACTCTATCTCTGCCTCCAAATTCTGCATGTCATGGACTCCCTTTTAAAAAATTTGAACCATCTTCGGAGTGAGGGGGGCCTTTCTCTTCAGATTGGCCCTGGTTCTCTTTGATATGCCAGCATCCATTTCCTGGCTTTCATCATTGGTCTCCTCTAGGTCCACCACCAGAGACCCTTGTTGGGCTCTATTTAACTTCTCAGTCATTGCATTAATTATAATGGCGTTGTGTCTGGCCATCCGGTTGTTTTGCTCTGCAACAATTTTGATGGTATTCCTTATATTCTCAACCTCAATTTCAATCTTTTTGTTATTGTCAGCGTGGTACCGAGTTTCTTTGTCGAGACCAAGATCACCACGATCCACATCTTTCTTTTCAATCGCAGCAATCTTGGCACCCAGCTCTTCCAATTTGTTTTGAAGGGCCCAATTTTTTATCTTTAACTCATTAATTTCATTGAAAGTCCATTCCGAAAATTTGAAATGGGAATCAGCATTAGTTTTGGCTAAATTCAGAACATCCAAAGCGGAATCCCTCCCAGTGTTTAAACATGTTTTTTCAGGGTCAGGAGTAACAAGGGAACCATTTCTAGCAGATCTTTCCAACAACAGGTCAGCACTTGACTCAGTATTATTGGCACCAGACGCCTCAGATTCAAGGGAATCTTCAGAATAGGAAACAAGATTTTTAGCCCGGGGGTTCTTATCAACAGTACTGGTCTTGAAGGAGGGGCTTCCCGGCTCAAACTCAACACGAGCCTTATCAGAAGAAGGGGTAGGGTTTTTTTTTCAGAAAGGACAGCATGCAGGCTAAGGACAGTTCTGGCCGGACTTAAATTAGGAAAATACTCCAAACAACTGGGCTTAGTGTCGTCTTCCTTAGAATCAGGAAGGGTTTCCACATTAGCGGGGACTGGCAAATTTTGATAATGCTCAACAATCAACCTAATCAGCCCAGTATGTAGGATAGGGAATCTTCTAGGGTTTTTCTTATGATCATCCAAGCTTTTCCTAAGAGAACAGAAAAGATAGTAGGGGAATGAGACCCTTACCTTGTAGCGGAAGTGATTCAGCAGAGCAAAGTGATAGCCATAGACCCTGGTGAAGCGCCCATCCACCGTAATGTACTCCATGATGACCCATAGGACCTTTCTCCAAAGGGATTTTATGGTGTCAGCTTCAAAGTAGTTGTTAGCAATTTTCACAAGATTTAGCCTTTCTTTTTCTTTTTTAGGAAATCTGATAACCGCATCGTCAGAAAAAACCCTGTCCCTGAAGAACTTCTTTCCATCAGTAGACAAGCCCGTCACTTCGACAATCAAATTTTCATTGAGCTCCACATTCTTACCAAACAGGGTAAGGTTTCCATTATTCCAGTTTTTCTCAAAAAGGTCCGTAGCCGTCTGATTGGAACCATGGAGCTTCTCCAGGAAAGGAAGTAACCCGCCGCTTTTTACTTTATTCCAAACCTTAACATTTTTGGTGTGCATCTCATAGCTGTCCAGCTCGATTCTTTTCCTTTCACCACCCATCTTGCCAACACAGTGGGGCAGACACAATCGAAATCTTTACTAAAACTGGCCCCACCAAATCTGAGAACCCACAAAGCGTGTGACGTTCCTTGCAGACTAAGCCTCTGAGCTCAGTCCCATACAATCTAATGATTGTGATGTGAAAGATCCAACTTGTCCTCATTAAAGGGATGACACGCCTCTTGTCCATGTGATTTATCATAATTCAATAAAGCGCAGACATTAGAACTTAGATCACTAACATTAAACTAGGTGTGCGAATCATTACTCCTAACTCCTTCATTAGCAAAAAAAATCTGCAACAGCATTAGCTTCTCTATAAGCATGTGATATTTTAACTTTATCAAACTTAGCCAAGGTCAAGATGGCGTCATTGATCCAAGATTTTATTGTCCACGAGGGGGGAGACTTGCCACGGAGGCAGTCAATTATATTTTTGGAGTCACCTTCCAGCCAAAGATTTTTAAAGTTAAGACTTTGGGCTAAATTTATAATGTGATAAGCGCCAGCAGCCTCCGCCAAATGATTGGTTTGGGAACCAAGAGGAGAAATCGTTGCTCCAAGGAAATTTCCAAAGGTATCTCTTATGACTCCACCACAACCCACCGCCCTAGGATTACCTTTAGCCGCACCATCAAAGTTAGCTTTGACCCATCCATTAGGCGAAAAAGACCAGCGGACACCCTCTCTGTCCTTTTTAGCTTTCTTAGGAGCGGAGGGAAAATCAAGGCTAATATTGCAATCCTTAGCAACTATAAGGTCATAGGACGAATGAACCGTTTTCTCATAAAAGCAAACCTTCTGTGAAAAGACATTGACATTTTCCTTCAAGAATCTGACAATTTTATCAAAAACTATATCCACATAAGCTTCTTTATCTCTGTAGATTATATTGTTGTGTTCTTTCCAAAGACCCCAAGCAACATGAGGGAAAGAGAAATCCCATAAAAGCCTGAGCATTAGTGGGCCTCATTTATGTTTCTAGTTTAGGTTGTAATGACTTAATTTTTAAGGATATGTAGCATGCTCGAACAATTTCACAAATGCAAAAAGAAAGGTTCCTCAAATATTTCATGGATCACCCAATTAACTAGTAGTAAACTCATCCAATGGCCACATGTGATACGCCATTGTAGCATAGAAGCACTTCAATTCAGACCATATCTACACAATTGTAGCACTCAAAACTTCCCGAATAATCCCAAGGACCCTACAATGCTAGAGTAGATATGGTAGGATTGATCCAATCCAAATATTCAAATTTTTAGAAATGATAATATTGAGCATTCATGACCACCAACTAGATAATGCCTAGACAAAAAATTTCACCTACCAATGGAATTCAAAGAATAAGCTATCAAGGGTTTGTGCAACCCATCCCAACCATCAATAGGAACAATTTAGGTACCAAATTTGTAGAGATATCTTCTCTCCATAGAAATGTAAACATGTGGAGGAAACCATTTTGGACTAGGTAGTGAAAGCTTATAAATAGTGATATGTTTGCCTATTACAGAGAGATAAATTTCGAGCAATTTAGATTTTGAGCCTAATGAGTTGATTGCTTGTCTAAGGTTTATACTTTTTCAACTAATATTTTGATCCCAATGTTCAGGTGAAGTTTGTTTTCTCTTTTCTATTATACAAGGGAGCCTATATACATGTTTCCAAAATACATGTGTATTCATCTATGTAATAATTTAAGATCTTAATAGAAAGCAAGTGATTGTTGCAAGTGACTATTTACTTGTCTTTGTTCATTTTTACTAGTTGTGTGCATATTTATCTTTGTTGAGTAATATGTCATGAGCTATTAAGCTCTACTCTATTAGATAAGGAATTAACTATCAAACATGCGCCTTAGTTATGCTCTATTTTCTTTTGGCATTTATATCTTTTTTCACCGCCATAGAACAAACAACTTTCATATTTGTGTAGACACCTAAAATATGACCTTACCAACCACACCTCATTTTAGCCTATCCTTAACCATTAATTAAATAAATATATCTATTATTTATTTAATTATTCCCATCCTTTCCCACCTTTATCCTAATCCTTTAATTAAATAAATATTTATCATTTATTTAATTAATAACCATTAAACCATAATCCTTTACTTAAATAAATATTCATTCTTTATTTAATAATTATCCCTTCATTCTTTATTTAATTATTATTAGATAAGGCATTAATCTATCCAACATGAGCCTTAGTTATGCTCTATTTTCTTTTGGCATTTCTGTCTTTTTTCACCCCCCATAGAACAAACAACTTTAGGCTTTCTATTGGGTAAATAGAGAGTCAACCCTCAAATCTCAAAGTTTGTATTGTATGGAATACCCTCATTGCAAACTTATATTATTCCATGCAAAGTTATCCATGTTGCCCATTCATGCACAACATGTTAGCCTCTTGAAACTAGGTCTTTACACTAGTCAATACTTAGAAAGCTAATGCAAAGATTTATGTTATAATGGTGTTTTTTAGAAATCTTATCTTAAAATCATGAATTTTATGGCTCAACCATGTTTAACATTTGTTTGTTTTTTGTATGACTTTTATAAAAACATATTTTTGACAACCAAATTTAATTTACAACCCTTATGATTAGTATTTATTTGAACTTGTTCCACACTTAAGGGAGACATTTGATTGGTCTAAACCACAACACAAATGTGTTATAACACACAAGTGCACTCTAAAAAATGTGTATGATTCATAATGTGTGTGTGTGTTATAATGTGCACATGTTATGTTTTCCATAATGTGGACATGTGTTTTAAAAAATTATGAAATTTGACCACTTTTTGGCCTCACCCTAAAGAGCCACTAGAATTACTAATAGCCTAAATTTAATTATAATAGTTTCTAATCCCATTACTCTATCTCTCTACTTTTGTTTTGTAATGTAATAAACTACAATTTTCTCTTTGGAACTTCTGAAGGTTCTCTTCCTTCTACAAATTTATCAACTAAGTTTGTTGTTGAAGTCAATTCTAAGGTATCTTTAGTCTATTTAATTCTTCTAGGATGCCTTCTTCAAAATAAAATTGAAGTTGTTTTTTTAATTTTTATTGGAAAATACCATGACTTTGGTCGTATTGGTGTTAATTTATGTGTCTTCCTCCCTAAAAAAGTGATCTAAAGGAATTAAGTTATCTTACAACCCTTGAAAAGATTTTATAATCAAAATGAGCTCATTGATGTACAAAATAAGCCCCGCAACATACTATCTAAAAAGAACACCATCCCCTCCTTGTAGATATAATAGTTCTTCTAGTTTGTCAACATACTTGTCAAATAGGGTAGGGGATAGTGGGAATCCTTAAATAACTTGAATGTTGCCCATTAGAATTTTTGAAAATCTAGCTTGAGTTTGGATTTTTACTTGAACCTCCTCATAAAGTCTATGGACTACCACTCCATATTGCTTTGGGATACCAAGATACTTCATTCTTCTCCATAACTTATTCCTAGGAACCATGTCAAAAAATCAAATTAAAGTCAACAAAATAGAAATAAGCCTCCTCTCCTTTTTCATGTCTTTTCATTGTATTTTCATTCCATATCTTTTGGTGTTAATTTTCATGTCTGCATCCTTGTAAAATTTTCTCTAAAGAAATTAAGTTCTCTAGTAACCCTTGAGTAAACCTTGCAATCAAAAGGATATTTTCAACACGCAAAAGAATCCTCACATGTTCAATACTTTCTAAAAATAACACCATACCCTCCTTGTAGATTTAATAGTTCTTCTATTTTGTTAGTATAAAATCCAAATAGGATAGGGATAGTGGGCATCCTTACTTGACCCCAATATCTCTCCTAAATATTTCTTAAAGGCTTGGTTGAGTTTTATTTTTATTTGAACCTTCTCATAAACTATATGGACTACCATTCCATATTGCTCTAGGATACCAATCTACCCTTCATTCTATATTATAAATTAATCTTAGGAACCATGTCAAAAGCTTTCTTGAAGTAAAAAAAATAACAATAATATTCCTATTTTTTGTTCTTGAATTTTTTAATGATATATCTCAAAGTAATGTCATGATCTATTTTTCAGTGTTTTGGTTTGAAGCCTACTTTCCCATTGGGTAAGTGCAAAAAGATCGGGGGCCAAAAGGGGATCTTAAGTGGCCATATTTTTCCTAAAAGCAAGAAATGTTGACCTTTGATGAGAAATTGAGGATAGTTATAGTCATAAATTTAAGATGCAACAAAAAAAAGGGTTGTAGTGCTTCGAGTGTACTTTCTAAACTACTATTTTTTTTTAAATGGTTGAGATTAAGGGGTTGAAAAAAGGGAGCCACGGAAATTGGTCCTATTTTTGTCAAAAAAAATAACATAGCATCTATTGTGGATCACTCAAAAGGTTAACTTTGTTTTTGGTATTTTTAAAATCACTTTGATGAGAAATTAGCTAATAACATGTAGTTTATGCCCAATTTTTTTGATAATTTTTTGCTAATTTTCAAAGTGGACACATCCTAAAAAACTAAAATTTGGTTGTGCTACCCCTATAATTTTTGAAAACTGGTTGAAAAACTTTTTTTTGAATATGTGTAGAATGGAGTCTAGTTTATAAAAATGTAATTTATTTGAAATTTCAATGAACAGTTAAAAAATAAAGTAAAAAATACCAAACATTGGTTTTTGACAAAAAATAGACACACAAACAAAAGAAATTAAAGATGAAAGCATTAACATAGTCAAAATTTGAAAAAAATTGCACCATTAAATAGCAAAGAGAGAGCCAAACATAACCCAGGTGTTTGATTTACCTGACCTTGAAACATGTGCAAACCTTATGGTTAGCATGAACTAGATTATGTGAAATTTTGTAGAATATAAAAAACATGTATTTGGACATTGGGAAGGCACTCCGAGCCTTTGGATTGGAAATCCAAAGCAACTCCAAGCCAAAGGCTTGGGGATTCCCAAAGCAAGACAAAATGCGAGTGCATTATAATGCACTCACATTATTTGAATGCACTAAAAAAATGCAAGTGCATTATAACACACTCATGTTTTGTGAATGCGTTGAAAAAATGTGTGTGCATTATAACACGCTCACATTTTGGTCTACATTGAAATTATTTCTTCTCTTTTTTTCTCTTTATTCTTGTTATCATTTCGTGGAAACTATATACATGAAATAAACATTTACATATGGACATTTACTTTCTTATACTTTAATTTATATTTCATGTATATAGTTTCAAGATGGTTGAGAGTGGTTTTAGATCTCTGGGAGTTATAATGCAAATTCTAGTTTTT
>VDFB02351611.1:189223-222182 GCA_007258455.2 Sequoia sempervirens
CTCTCTCTCCTTCCCGCTCTCTCTCTCTCTCTCCCTCTACATACCTACCTCTTCCTCCATCACCCCCTACCACTCTATTTCTCTCTATCTCACCTCTCTCTCACCTCCCAATCTCTCCATCCATACATCTCCATCCATCTCTCTCTCTCTCTCTCTCTCTCTCTCTCTCTCTCTCTCTCTCTCTCTCTCTCTCTCTCTCTCTCTCTCCCTACCTCTCCCTCCATCCCTCTCCCACTATTTCTCTCCATCTCCACCTCTCTCCCTCTCTCCCTCTTCTTCCCCTATCCGTTCTCTCTCCCATCCCTCTCCTTCCATACCCTCTCTCACCATGGTCTTTGTCTCCTTTCTCTCCTTTTTCCCTCTGCCTTCTCTCACTTCCTGTTATCTTTGTCTCCCTCACACCTCTCCACTCCATTGCTGTGTTTGTCTGTCTCTCTCTCCTGTGTCTCTGTCTCTCCCTGTCTCATCGTTCTCTCTCTCATCCTCTCTCTCTGTCTCTCTCTCATTTCTCTCTTTGTGCCTTCCTCCTGTCTGCTGTGTCTCTGTCTTGTCTTTGTCTCACTCTCTCTCTGTCTCTCCTCTCTCACCTCCATCCACCTCTCCCTCTTCCCTCTCTCCGTCCATCCTCCTCTCTCTCTCTCTCTCTCTCTCTCTCTCTCTCTCTCTCTCTCTCTCTCTCTCTCTCTCTCTCTCTCTCTCTCTCTCTCTCTCTCTCTCTCTCTCTCTCTCTCTCTCTCTCCTCTCTCTCTCTCTCTCTCTCTCTCCCCTCTCCCTCTCTTTACCTACCTCTCTCCATCACTCCCTACCACTCTATTTCTCTCTATCTCACCTCTCTCTCACCTCCCTCTCTCTCCCTCCATACTTATCTCCCTCTCTTCTTCCCTATCTATTCTCTATCTCCCAATCCCTCACTCCACCTACCTCTACATCCATCCCACCGGACCACTCTCTCTACCCATCTCTATTTCACCTTTCTCTCCTCCCTACCTCTCCCTCCCTCCCTCATTCCCTCTTTATCTCTCCTCTCTCTACCTCTCCTTCCCTCTATACTTGTCTTTATATCCTCTCTCCCTCTCTCTACTACCTCTCCCTATATCACTCTCTCTCTATTTCTCTCTATCTCACCTCTCTCTCCCTCCCTCTCTACTTATCTATATCTCCCCTCTCCCTCTCCTTCCCTCTCCACTCTCTATCGCTCTAATCCATCTCTACCTACCTCTCCATCCATCACTCCCTACCACTCTCTCTACACCTCTCAATCTCATTTCTCTCCCTCCCTCCCTCATTCCCTCTCTACTTCTCTGTATCTCTTTCTACCTCTCCTTCCCTCTCTAATTATTTTTATCTCCCCTCTCCCTCTCTCTATCTACCTCTCCCTCCATCACTCTCTCTCTATCTATTTGTTTATCTCTATTTCTCTTTCTCTATGTCTCCCTCCATACATATTTCCCTATCTACTCTATATCTCTCCTCTCCCTCCCTCTATCTCTCTCTCCATCCCTCCCCCTCTTTTTATCTCACTCTCTCCTCTCCATATCACCATTCTATCTCTACTTATCGTTATCTCACCTATCCCTCTCTCTCTCTCTCTCTCTCTCTCTCTCTCTCTCTCTCCCTCTCCCTCTCCCTCTCCCCATATGAGGACTGAGGGTGTAAGGTTTAGTGTTTAAGGTATACGGTTGAGGTTATATGGCTAAGTGTATAGGGTATAGGGATTAGGGTTTAATGTATAGGGTTGAGGATATAAGGTTAAGTGTATAGGTTATATGGATTAGGTTTTAGGATATTTGGTATAGTGTTGAGGGTATTGGGTTTAGGGTTGAGGGTTGAGGGTTGAGGGATAATGTTTAGGGTTGAGGGTATAAGGTTAAGTGTATAGGGTATATGGATTAGGGTTTAGGATATTGGGTATAGGGTTTAGGGTGTGTATTTTAAGGTATAAGGTATAGGGTTAAGGGTTGAGAGTGTAGGGTTTAGCATTTAAGTATAGGGCTTATGGATAATGTTCAAGGTTTAGGGTATAAGGTTGAGGGTATAGGGTATAGGGATGAGGGTTGAGGATGTATGGTTTAGGGTTTAAGGTATAGGGTTGAGGGTTGATGGAATAGGGTTAAGTGTATAGGGTATAAGGATTAGGGTTTAGGATATTGGGTATAGGGTTTAGGGCATAGGATTGAGGGTATAAGGTATAGGTTTAAGGGTTGAGAGTGTAGGGTTTAGGGTTTAACTATAGGTTTGAGGGATAATGTTTAGGGTTTAGAGTATAAGGTTGAGGTTATAGAGTGTAGGGATGGAGGTTGAGGGTGTAGGGTTTAGGGTTTAAGGTATAGGGTTGATGGTTGAGGGATAGTGTTCAAGGTTAAGGGTATAGGGTTAAGTGTATATGGTATAGGGATTAGGGTTTAGAATATTGGGTATAGGGTTGAGGGTATTGGGTTTAGGATTAAGGGTTTAGGGTTGAAGTATAGGTTTGAGGGATAATGTTTAGGGTTTAGGTTATAAGGTTGAGGATATAAGGTATAGGGATGAGGGTTGAGGGTGTAGGGTTTAGGGTTTAAGGTATAGGTTTGAGGGTTGAGGAATAGTGTTTAGGGTTGAGGGTATAGGGTTAAGTGTATAGGGTATAGGGATTAGGGTATAGGGTTGAGGGTTGAGGGTTTACAGTTTAGGGTACAAGGTTGAATTTAGAGCTTAGGGTTTAATTATAAGGTTAAGGATTGAGGGTTGAGGGATAACGTTCAAGGTTTAGGGTATAAGCTTGAGGTATAGGGTATAGGGATGGAGGTTGACAATGTATGGTTTAGGTTTTAAGGTATAGGGTTGAGGGTTGACAGATAGTGTTTAGGGTTTCAGGGGTATAAAGTTAACTGCATGCATAAGGTATATGGATTAGGGTTTAGGATATTGGTTATAGGGTTGAGGGTATTGGGTTTAGGGTTTAGTATATGGTTGAGGGATAATGTTTTGGGTTTAGCATATAAGGTTGAGGGTATAGGGTTTATGGTTTAAGGTATATGGTTGAGGGTTGAGGGATAGTGTTTAGGGTTGAGGGTATAGTGTTAAGTGTATAGGGTATAGGGTTTGGGAGATTGTGTGAGAGAGAGAGATAATGGTGTGAGAGGAGGAATATTGGGATATTGAGAGAGAGGGAGAGAGATGGAAGGAGGGAGGGAGAGGTAGAGATGGAGAGAGAGAGAGATAGAGAGAAGTATTTAAGGATAGAGAGATAGGGAGGGGGAGGAGGGAGGGAAGGAGAGGTAGGGAGGTAGAAGTAAGAAGAGAGAGAGAAAGAGAGGTGATATATATATAGAGAGAGAGAGGAGGAGGAGGAAGGTGGGGAGATTTTGAGCAAGGGAGAGAGAGGGAGGTAGAGGTAGAGATGGAGAGAGATAGAGAGAATTATATAGGGAAGGAGAGATAAAGAGGGTGAAGTAGAGAGAGAGATAGAATGGTGAGATAGATAGTAGAGAAGGAAGGAGAGAGTGAGAGAGAAAGATGGGGGAGGGAGAGGGAGAGGGAGAGGGAGAGGGAGAGGAGGGAGAGGAAGTATATAGGGAAGGAGAGATAGAGAGGGAGAAGTAGAAAGAAAGAGAATGGTGAGATAGAGTGTAGAGAGGGAAGGAGAGAGTGAGAGAAAGATGGGGGGAGAGAGAGGGAGAGAGAGAGAGAGGGGAGGAGGGAGGGAGAGGTAGATATGAAGAGAGATATAGAGAGAAGTATATATAGGGAAGGAGAGATAGAGAGGGGGAGAGAGAGAGAGGGAGAGAAAGAGGGAAGGAGGGAGGGAGAGGTAGAGATGGAGAGAGAGATAGAGAGAAGTATATATATGGAAGGAGAGATAGAGAGGGGGAGGAGAGAGGGAGAAGTAGAGAGAGAGAGGTGATATATATAGAGAGAGGAGGTAGGGTGGGAGAGATATTGTCTATAGATTTTGCATCATAGTTAGCCACTAGACCTTTTTATGGTTATCATTTACTAGAAGATTAAATCTTTTAAAATATATTTTGCAAGCCTTCCTATTTACAGTTTTTTAATTTTATCTGCTACCAAGAGTTTCCTCAAGGAGTTTGATACTATTTCTAGAAAATTATTATGGGCAAGTAATTTGGATAATTTAAATGGGTTTTATGAACCAAGACCAAGTTTTCAAACCAAAAGAAACTGGTGGGATTGATCTTAAGTAGTGGAAACTCAATAGTCAAACCTTAATAAATAAATTATATTGGCAATGGAGAAAAAATATTGATCAATCATGGACAAGAATTCTTAACTTAAAGCATTTGGGAGGGGTTGAGGAAATGGACATTCTATGGATGGATTTGGCTAGGAAAAGTTTCATGGTTTGGAACATGATTGGAAGGGGGGATTCATTTATTAAGGAAGGGATTTTTTGGATAATTAATATGGGAAGTAATTCTTCTTTTTTGGATTTATTCATAAGATAATCACCCTCCTATTCTCCATTCTTTGTCTCAAATCCAATCTTTGAGTGAAAATTTTCTAGCAACAAGTTGGTCTAGAGTCGTTGAGTGAAAAAAATTGGTATCATGTTGGTCTATAGCTATTGACTTCAAGTTCACTACTCGTCTTTGGAGATCCTCGTATTTTCATTGGCATGATACCAAGAGCTAGCCACAGGTAAATTCTTTAGAGGAAAGAGATTTTCGTGCTTCTATTCTTACAAACTACTCTTATGATTCTTCGAGAGATAGGGATATTCTTGCTTAGGGTCATGATTTTAAAGGATTTTTTTTTCTCTTGGCTATTGTTCTCTAAAGTAGCAAAAAGGGGGATTAGGAAATCTCCTTAGTAGAGGATAATTTGGAGTAAATTTAGTTATCCAGGTTGTAACTTTTTATGTAGCTACTCCATTAGAAAAAATGTATAACTTGGGGGCATATAAAAAAGAGAGGATTGCATGGGTCCTCCATTTGTGTCTTTTATGGAATTAATGAAGAGTGCTCTAATCACCTCTTTTTGAGTGCCCTTCCTTGGTGGTGATCTAGGGCTTAAATGGTGGAAGATCTAGAATCAATTTGGTATGTATGCTACCTCCTTATTTAAGTTCTAGGCTAACATGGGTTGACCAGACTAGCTCCTACATCCTTCCTTGTGGCTACTTGTGATATTTCTCCTACTTTTATCCTCTAAAAAATTTGGCTAGATCAAAAATATTGTATATTGGAAGGGTACCAAAGCATATTCATGCAAGTTTGGCATAAGATTAGGAGTATGCTCAAGGAGACTATTGAGACTAACTTCAACATTGATGATCCTCTTTCTTATTTATATGTGTGAATTGTAGAACTCTTGGAGTTATCCCCTTCTAGTGCTTCACAAGTTTTACCTAGCCATAAAGTGTTGCCTATAGGAAAGGTAGATAGGTTTGGTAATGTGATCCCTCTTGCTAGTGGTTTTTTTTTAAATTAATAATGATAGCTTTTCTCAAGGAAATATGGGTGCAAGAGAGAATGGTGGTGTAGATATCCAAATTTTACCACTTCCATATGGTCAAAGTTGTCTCCTTATTCATCCCTTTACTCGTCTACTTCATCCTCTTTGGCGGTATTAATTAAATCATTCATTTAATTAATATTTCATGTCCTACATAAGCTTCCTAAAGTATTTAATTTAATAATTAAATACTTTTACCTTCTTTCCTCTCTAAATTAAATAAATATACCACTTTATTTAATTGGGTCATGTGACCTCTTGGAATTTAAATTAATTTTTAATTCTTCACTTTCTCTCTCCTTGTCATATTCTTCATAACCCTCTTCTAATCTAAATTAATTTAATTTATCCATGATTAAAGATGTGCACCACTTAATCAAGATTAATGTCACATCCTACTACATTTTCCACTTGCCTTTAATCCTTCATTAATTATCCTAATCATGTGTTTGCACAACCTTAATCAAGGTCATTAGCCACATTTAGCATTTTTTTTGGTCAATCTTCTCATTTGTCTTTCTTGGCATTGACCCTCTTTCCCATGTGAATTTAAAATTCACATTTATTCCTCTTAGAATCTCCTTTTCCCATGCATCTTCTAGAATTTTTTGACTTGTACATCAAGTCACATGTGGACAAAGGCTTCCCTTTTTGGAACCTTGTCTTGTCCATAAGATTCTTACAAGCATGTGAATTTTTATTCACATTTATTTCTCCAACTACTTTCTCAATTCCCATGGAGATTTTTGAGGAATTCTAAAATTCTTCACTTTCATTCCCACTTGGGAACAAGAAGTTCTTTTTTGAGGAAATCTTCTCATTCCCCAAGGTACTTGAAAAGTACTTGCCCTTCTTCCACCTCATGTACTCTCCTTCCACCTCATTTACACATCATCATTTTCAAGCCACTTCACATTCCACATGTCAAGATGTGAGGGCTTGTGAGTCTTCAACTCACCATAGCCCTACATTTTGGCCTTGTTGGTTTAATCTCAACTGTCTATTTCTCTAGAGAATTCAAAATTCTCTAGAAATACACCCTCTTTTCTCTCATTTAGGGGACTTTTGCATGCCATAGCCAAACTCTTACAGTTTTTTTATTTGATTCCACACTTAGCATTTGCATCTATTGTCATACAATTCCAACCATCTTGCATCCTCACCTATTTGCCATCAAAGGAGCATACAACATCACAAATCAAGGGCCAACCAAATAATAGCTTGACAAGGTGAAATTTTCCATTTTGTTTTGTTAAGCTAATCATTTTCCCAATCTTGAGGTGTAGGGTGTTAATCTTTGTTTTCTTGCACTCTTTTGTTTGCTGCTCATTTTCTAACATATATTGTCACCCTTTCACAGGTGGAATTGGTCAAGATAGTGAAGAATTGATGTATTTTTCTTCTCTACTTATATACAATTGCACTCTAATGATTAGATAGAAGCCTAGGCCATTTTTAAGGCTTTGGAGAGATCCTACAAGCTAGGTTTAGGAAGGTAATATGTGAGATAGATTCTATGATTTTGGTATCTTTGTTCAATAAAATAAATTTTTAACTCTTCCTAGAGATTGGCTTTGATGACTAAGAAAATCCTAAGACTGACCACAAACTTTAAAATAGTATATTTGGTTAACATTCCCAAGGAATGGAATAAGGTGGCCAAATGGGCCTCTAAAGAGATGAATAATTGGATTGTTGCAGATTGGGGAGAGTTGTCCCTGAATAAAACTCAATAGATTCTTCAACTCATCCAAGGTAACCAGTTGGACTAAATTGAGGTTGGTGCCTAGGGATAATGGTAATCTTGATAAGAATTTATATTTTACCAAATGTAATAGTGGGTGGTAGTGCATGAACCTCCAATGGGTTTCCCTCATGTTGTTTATTTTGATAGCTATAGCTATCTTGAAGTATTTTTAGTGTATATGTAATTAATTTTCTTTCAATAATTTTATTATTTTTATCCAAAAAAATAAAATAATTCTTAGATAAAAATAAAAGTAGTTACATATTAATATATTTAAGACATAAAGTCAAGTTTTTAAATAAATATATTTAAGACATAAATTCAAGTTTTTAAATAAATATATTTAAGACAAAATCTTGATGATCTCAATAGCATTTTTAAAATTAATAAAATTAAACATGTTTATTTCAATGAACAAATAATATTGTGATTACAATTTGTTCTTGTTTTTTAATTATGCCTTCTATAATAAGAGTTATATAGTATGAAAGGTATTTTTATGAGGTAGATAAATATTTATTATGTGAAGAAGAATATTTGATTTATTAAATATATTTTATAAAATGATAAATGATTTTTTAAAATATGTTTATAAAAATATATTATTAAAAATAAAATATATTATAACTATAAAACTAATTTTTAATTATATTATTATAAAATATGTAAAATATATAAGATTTGATTATTTTATATGTAAATTTTTAATTTGAAAGATTGATTTTGTATATATTTTTCCATATTAATCAAATAATATTTTAATATAAAATATCTTATTTAATAATATAATGTACAATTTAAAAATATAACTTATTTATTTGTTTTAATATTTTTTAAATTTAATATGAATAGAAATGTTATTTTATAGTAATATATTGTCTTAAGTAAAATTTGAAATTTAAGTATAAATAATAAACACACTTTAATTTATTTATTTATTATATTAGATATAGTGGAATCAATAGATAATGAGATACATGCTTTTACATAGTAGGATAGAAACTGTCACCCAATACTATATCAGGAGTACCCTTCCAAATTACATACCATGTTCCCCTTCCCAATTACAGAGATCTTCAGTTGTGTCTTAATTACATCTAAATTACAAAAAAGACTTACAATATATACCCATAATAAATACACCGTATTTACAAAAAGGACCATCATATTGTATTATTTTACTTATTGTACTGGTATTCCATTTACTAGCCTCTGGTTCACCTATTTCTTATAGAAGATTTCATGCTAATAAGGACCCCTGCTGCTTCATGTTCTACTTCTATGACTTCCTCCATCTTGGCCCTATTGCATTGTGCCTATTGCATTGTGCCCTTTCCTTACTAATTTTGCCTTCCCTACTCAACTCTTTTCAAAATTCCTTAAGTGTCTTTAGGAATACCTCCATTCCAAATTTTCCATCATGCCACATATGCCCATATCTTGCCTCCTAAATATCAATGTCTACTGTCCTTTTTTCCAGGAATTTCCAAAACTTGTCCTTTGATATTTCTATGGTGATGTGAGCTTGCACAACACTGTAAACTATGAGTCTTTTGCAAGACTCAATAAGCACTCTCCTTTTCACATTAAACATATCTTCATTTAGAGCTTTTCAAATAGCTCATAGTATTTTAGTGGATAAGCACAACCAAAAGATAGAACATTCTTTTCTCATTTTTTTATCAACATCAAACATAATTTTAGTAGGGCTAGGTATATTATTAGATCCCCATATATTCATATCATTACAAAAGAGATTCCATACTTCTTTAGCATAAATACAATCAAAGAAAATATGTTTTATAGATTCAGGTACCCTACATAGATTACATATGCCAATGTCCTCATGTTTAATTTTGTAAGGGAGCCTCTGAAGTATTAACAACCATCTAAAACAAGCTTTTTTAGGTTCTAGTTATTTTTTCTAGTTCTTTTCAAAAATATTTTGCCATTGTTTACTATTTAGATTAACATTCCAAACTCAATTGAAATGCTTAGTGATGTTAACTTGCTCAATTAGGGTGTCATGTATTATTTTAGCATTAATTTTCTAGAGTGAAGTACCATACTTCAATTGGTATTCAAGGTATTCCTAACTGTCAGTTTCACCCTCCACTAGGAATTGCATGTTTTTACAAGCTTCTTTTAGCAATGTGTAGGTTCTCCAATTGCTTGGAGGAAGGTTAAATTCTACACTTAAGTCATTCCAATCTTTTAAGTAGCCATCCATGAGTATATCATTGAAGTATTTGATACCTTTTGAGCCCATGCTTTAGTTGACTAGCCTTGGATTAAGGCTAGGGGTCTACCTTTATGTTCCAAATTCCACCAGACAGACTTATGTCCCATGATGTTTCTATTCCCATCCTTGATGAAGTGGAAATTTGTCATATTATTTTTAACAACCACCCAATCCTTCTAGATTGTTTTGAACACATTGGAGCATGCAAGGGATATAGGACAAGCACTGCTAAGAATATCAAATACCGGGAGAAGTTTCCATGTTTTACGTTGCTTTGGAATTGACTTCAATATATTATGCCTTATGAGGACCTTCCAAGGTTCTTCCCCTTCCAAGGCACCTAATATCCATTTGGAGGCTAGGGAAATTCCTTGTAGCCTCTAATCCTCAAGACCTAATCCTCCCCTTGACTTGGTTATGGTGCACCACTCCCATTTTATCAAGTGCCTTTTCCTATTCCCTTTCCCATCAGACCACAAGAACTTCCTTATCTTATTTTTAATCTCATTAATTTGATAGCAACTAAAGAACCAGACTAATGCAAAATAGATGGTATAGGAGGAAATAATCTTTTGAAAAATTTGAAATCTTCTAACCATGGATTGGTACTACTTGTTCCATTTATCTATTTTCTTTTCAATTTTCTCCTTAATCTAGATCCACATCTCTTTCAAATTGGGATCAATGGCAAATGGGACATGCCATTATTGCCAAGGTATCTTACAAGCTTTTGTGGACCTCCCTATTGCAAGTTGAATTTCTTTAGCCATTCTAGGGGGGATTATTTGTCCATCCAAGCATGCATGATTTGGCAAGTGCAATCTTTGCACCCAAAGCTTGGAAAAAGATATTGATTTTTTCCATTAGCTTAACCATGTTTTCTTCTTCTAAGTTAATGAATAAGGTTGTGTCATCAACAAAGTGTATGTTGATGAGCTCATTATTGTCTTGGAGAGTGATGCCTTTTACCACTATAGAGGATGTACAGTCTTAGACATCCCTACTTTATGGACCTCTCCTGGGTGAACTCCTCAATGAGAGTTCCATTCACATCAACCTATGCAGCTTCATCCTTGAATAGTGTTTGACCAACCAAAGGCTTCCATAACAATTAGAACAAATGACCATTTAATTCTATCATAAGCTTTTTCAAAATGTAGCAAGAGCATTGTAGCCCTTTTCCTAGTCTGCTTGGCCCATTCCATAGCCTCCCAATTGGTAATAAGATTTTCCAAGATGTACCTTCCCTTTATGAAACTAGTTTGGGAGTTGTCTATAAAGGAAGGTAGGATGTCTATCAACCTACTCGCTAGAACTTTTTCCAAGACTTTATAGGAGACATTGAGGAGGGTAATTGGCCTCCAGTTCTTTACAAGGATCTAATCCCCATCCTTTGGGAGCATTTTTATTATCCCTTTGTTAATGTTTATTCCTAGTGATTCTCTTTCCAAAGCCTCATTGTAAACTTTGTATAAATAATCACACACCCAATCTATGAATGTCTTATAGAACTCGATAGGAAGCCCATAAGCCCTAGGTGTTTTCTCATTTTTAAGAGAAAGGATGGCCTATTTAATTTCCTCTTTTGAAATGCACTCGCCAAGGTCACAAGCTTTTGTCTCCTTAATTTTCTTTGGAATAAGATGCTTTATGAGATCCTTAGCTCTGCAGCTACACTCCTTGTCCCCATTAGAGGTGAATAAGTCCTTGTCAAACTAGAATAATTGCTTTCTTATATCCTCCTAACTTGTCAAGATTACCCCTTGGCCCAAATTTGATCAATCTATCCCCTTACCTGTCTTTCCTTGATATACCTAAAAAAGAAGTTGGACCCCTTGTCCCCATTTTCCAACCAATTCATTTTTTACCTTACCCTTAACCCTTTAACCTTGATTTTCTATAGCCTTCTCAAAGCATTCTTGGCCATATATAAATTGTTGGCCAAACATTCATCATTTGGTTTCTCCTATAGGTTAAACTTAGCTTCAAGAAGCTTATTCTATAGAAGATATTCCTCCCACCTCCTGTCCATTTCTTCCTTCCTATTGTCTGAAAGAGTGTTTTCCAACCTCTCACATTCAAATCCCACCCATTAGTGGCACTCAGACCTTTGTGTATCCATTTGTTAATTTCCCTTAGGGACTCTATTGCATTAGTGCAATCACCATCTTTTAGTAGTTTGGTATTAAGGTTGAAACCTTCACTAGAACCTTTAACTTTTTTTTTTCTAGTCTTGAGACCAAATTTCACCCCAATAGGGTGGCTATCAAAGAGGGTGTATGGGATTACCTCCACTTTACACCCTCCCCTTATAGGAACAACTAAGAATAAGTCTTTGTTCATATAGAATCTGTCCAACCTAATGTAAATCCTCCTCCTTCCCTTTTGGTTGTTGCACTAAGTGAACCAGATGCCATAGCATTCCCTTTTTTTCCCTTCAATTTGATCTTCTATTTTCAGCTTAGCCTTCATTCTTTGCTAGAAAAATCTTTCATTATCCTTCCATTCTAGGGACATACCTCCCCACTTATCTTCACTTTTCTCAACAAAATTGAAATCTCCCCCCCAAAATCTAGGGGATTTCTTGTAGGTTGTAGAGCCAATTCCATAATAGATTAATGTCTCTGTACTCATTTGGGGCATAGCTAGAACAAATACTAAAGCTAGATTCCCCCTTCTTAAGGATGACCCAAACAACCCTATTACAAGGGGATACATTAGACTCAACCACAAACTACCCCCACTCCTTGGCCAACAAGATGGCATCACCTCCTTTCCCTTTTTCATGCCTAGTGACAAACTAAGAAGCTTCCCCCTAGATGAGTTTAAGAGTTGTTTCCAAATCAAAGCCAATAGCCTTCACCTCTTAGAGGAGGATTACATTTTTTTCCTTTGGGTAAGGAATCGCCTTACCACATGCTTTTGTATGGGGTTTCCACCCCCCTTACATTCAACGAGAGGCAGTTGAGTTCCATCAATCCTAATTCTGGGGAGGGGGCTCTTTTCCACTTTTAAAGTTATCAAAGCATTTGGGGAGTTTTTTTTTTTCTAATTCTACTCTTTTAGCAATGGGTACTAGGATAATCCCACTATTCTTCTTTATATTTTCCTTTAATAGATGGATATTATCCCTGGTTATGGCTCCATCAGTCCCCATTCCTTTCTTCTTCCTATATCTCCTAGTTTTCCTCACTCTTAAATTTCCATGGTGGCCTGCTCCCCTTTTGTGGTATCCATAATAGAGAGTCCCCCTACATCCTCTACAGACTCAATTCCTGAATGTGAAATCAACCCATATGAAATTCCCAAAATTCATCAAGCATGAGTATAGCCACTAATTCTTGCTCTAGAGGCCAGAGTAATCATTTATTCCTTCATCAGGAAGGGATTCATGTAAGATAATTTCATCAACTGTTTCATTTCCTTTTACCAAATAAATAGTGGAAGAAGGGCCAAGTGCCAATTGAACCTTTATGCTTGTAGGCTGGTTGTCCATTTGACAATTGGCCAAACCCCCTATCAATTCACTCTCAGTAGGGAGAGTGGTGGGGTAGATGCTCTGCCCCTCAAACTCACTCACTATCTTTTTGACTTGTGAAGGTGTTTCTGCTTCACACTTGTTTGAATTTGTTTTAAACCATTTTCTTGGATCAATTCTTTTGAGTCGTTCATCTTTTTTTTTGAGAGAGGTGAATTATTAAGGGTGTTCATTTAGTTGTTTCCCCCTTATTGTTCTGGTTACATTTTCCTTTTGTTTCTTTTTTATGGATATTCAGCTTGATTTTTATCATTGCCAACTGATGTGCATTTCTTTTTCATTGTTTAAAGACTCTTTTACCAAGGGAACAATGGTGTTTCCCCTTTCCTCATTATTGTTCACTGAACACAGACCCTCGTTAATTGGGGTCTTATCTAGCATATGATTTTTTAGTGCATTCATTAGGGTTTGTAACTGGTTATTGTTTCTTACAGTGTCTTCATTGGATTCCTTTATTAAATTTGTATAAGCCAACTTCTAGCTTAAATTATTGTTGTTTACGCCCTTGACAATACTAGTTTTTGAATGGGTTGGATTCAAATTCTCACTAGGTGAGGAGGAGGGATTAAACCCATTCTCCACAATCCCTGTTTCAGTTTTATCTCCACCATTAACATAGGAAGAAGTTACACTTTTCCCCCTTAGAGTGTTGCCATTGTTTTTCCTTCTTATTTGTGGGCAATTTCTTCTGATATGCCCTTCTTTACAATAAATCTATAGAAAGCATTTAAACCACCTAGGGTTTCAAGGGCATAGGTAAATGTGTCATTTTAAATTTTGATCTCCAATTCATTCGAGATATCAACTCCCGGATAGATTGACACCATAGCCCTCACATCTGAATGGGGAAGAGTGGTTTTGGTGTCATCAACCTTGATTATGCTCCCATAAGGCTCCAAAAGGAAAAGGATGAAATTCTAGAGCCTTGGTGACACTTGTTTAATCACAATCCACCTAGGGCTTGACAGAGCTAGGACTTCCTCATTCACAGCGTTTGGTGCCCATGCCAAGGCATGAAACACAATTTTTCCAACTTGCTAGAACTATTTTTTAATTACCTCCTCTTGCGATTTACGGTTATTAAAAAAGATTATAAACAACACTTTTTGCACCATTCTATAGAAATAGAATTGAAACCCTAATTTTTTAGACCACACATTTTGGAGCCACTCATCCATGTATTTTCTCGTTGGGACCTTAGCAATATCCACAACAATGAAAAAATAATAGATTTTACCAGTTTATCATCCTCATTTGAGATTGCATTTTCTATAACCTCATTTGGAACTAAGATATCTTTTCTGGGAGGGGACGAAGGGTGCTTACCTTGTCCTTCTCCTCCCTCGCCCTTTCCATCCTCAACACCTTCAATCAAGAATTTGGCTCCCTACAAAATGCAATTTCTACTACCTACTACTATGTCTCTGAATGATTTTGATTAAGAATTATCATGAAATCTTTTCTCACCACCATTTAACGAACTGTTAGGGGGGTCTGTATCCCCATCCATCATTAATGAAACCCCTCTAAAAACTCACACATGCAACCACAATCAAGCCCCAGATTGGAACACAAGCAAGTCCACAAGCAGGACCCACATAATAAAGTCAAAAGAAAGGTAAAGAGAGGCTATACCGCCAGCTAGGCACCCTCAAGCGTGGAGGAGGGTCGAGCCTCCTCACGACTGCATAAAAGGTCACTTCAAACCCTATCATAGGAACCCTCGCACGCTCTACACCTTCTTTCTTTCTACCCCTTCATCTTTTTTTTTTTTAATTTAATAATCTATTATTTTAATAAAAAATATAATATGAATAATATATATATACACTCTTTTTGTTTATTAATTATTTCAGTTTTGATAGTTTGATCTTTCCAAATCCTCCTAATAAAATCACTTTTCACTTATCTTGAAGTAATCCTTTCTCATATTAGAGCATTCCTCGCTAACTTTATGAAAATATTTATGTTTAAACCCTTTTTGTCAAATTAGACCATTCCTCACTAACTCTATGAAAATATTTATATTTTAACCCTTTGGTCAAATTAGACCATTCCTCATTAACTTTATGAAAATATTTATATTTAAAATCATATATTATATGTAAAGAGGTGATAAACGTGACAAACTATTAGTCAAATTCCCATCTTAAAATATATCCAAAAATATATTTTAAAATATTAAATTATATATTAAACAATCTAAAGTACATCAACATGTATTTAGTACGTGTGAAAGCAACTAATATGATTTGACGTATAAGATTTGATTTGATTCGGTAAACCGAATGTCTTCGTACAAACCTTTTCACTAATAATACCCATTTCCACCTTCGTTTAATATTAAATAAATTTATTAATGGGAAAATGATTAATTTATTCAATGATTGAGATCTGCACATGGACAGGAAAGCATGAGAATCCATGGCTTTGCATGCATGGTACTGGATCCCAAATTTATGAATTTTTTAATAGAAAAATAATTTTAAAATTTAGTAGGTGTCATGAATGGTATAATATTTGCTTTTGAAGTTTTAAAAATTAGAGTGATGAATATAAATAAGATAAAATAATTTTTGAATGGTTGTAAAGTAAAACAACTTTTTAAATAAATAAAAATATATTTAAAAAAAATCAATAGAATTTAGATAAAATGTTTTTCAAATAATTCTAAAGTAATATGTTAATTTGTATGAATTTTTATAATTGATTGTTAATTTTCTTAAGAAAAATAGTATTCAAAGTCTAAATCATATTTATCGATATAAAGGGAAGGAATTTAGTAGTGCAAGTCCTCTTGAACTTGTGATACTTATGTCAAACAAAGATATGGGAGACATTTCACAAACTACATAAGTTCAATTCTAATATTCTAGCTATTGATGCCCTTGGTTACCTCTTTCAACATGCCTGCACTTCTAAGCTTATTCATGGGATTTCATTACCTGGTAATGCCAAAGTGCTTAACTCCCATTTTGCTGATGACAGCATGTTGTTTATTCAAAATTCAGCAGATGAAGTAACTAATACTCTTGATGTTTTGGATCTATTTTGCACTATCTCGGGATCCAAGCTTGCCATGAATAAAACTGAATTCATTATGACTCGTCCTTCCCCACATCCCCCTTGGATCCCTAGTGAATGGCGTGAGATTAAACATGGTACAATCACTAGATACCTTGGTATTCCCTTTGGGATTGGTGTCTCCCTCAAGGATATGTGGAATTGGTTTATGACCAAATTCAAAGGCAAACTTTTGAGTTGGACTAATCGGTTCCTTTACATGGCTGGTCGCATCCAAATTGCCAATAAAATCCTCTTGGCGAGTCATGTCTACATCTCATCGTGTTGGCTGCCATCTAAAAATTGCTATAACCAACTCACTCAACTGATCAGAAGTTTTGTTTGGGCCAAATGGGGAAACAAGAAGGGCTCTCCTACCACATCTTGGTTACATTGCATTCAGCCAAAGGATAGAGGTGGTTTGGGGATTATTGACCCGTACACTCAGGGCATTTGTCTCACCAGCAAATGGATTGTGCGAGCTTTGGAAGGAGAGGCTCCTTGGAAACATTTAGTTCGATTCCGCATTAAATCTGTAACTGCTAAACATTCCTGGGATGATGTCAAGTGGAATGATAAGCTCCTTTTGGCCCCCTATTTCAAGACTAATGGGTCTGCTCCTTTCAACTCTATTTGGAAAGCATGGCAAATCACCTCGAAGAAGTTGGTTTGGTATGATCAATCCTTTAGTCATGGCCTCAACTTTGCAAACTCTTCCATACAGTGGAATTGTCTAATTCAGCAAGATGGAAAACCCCTTGGAGCTATTAAAAGTTTTAAAGGCAAGAATCTTTTCAAAAAGGGAATTCAAGTTTTTCGTGATTTATGGGATCCCATCAACTTCAATTGGAAGTCTTGGCAACAATTACGAACTGAGTTCCACTTGACATCTCTGACTAAGCAGCCTCTTCTTCAAATACAACACCTTGTTCCCCCTAATCTTTTTTGTCTTCTATCCTCTCCTTGTCATTCTAGCTTTTTGAAAGATTGGAAATGGCCTAATAAACGCAATATCCGCTTCTTTCCTCTCAAAATCATCTATAGATAGCTGCTCCCCTCAATTTGCTTTCACCTCGGCTCAATGTCAAGTGGAACTGCAAGTTTAGTCGAGCAAAATGGAATATGGTCAGCCATCAAATTTGGAAGTCTAAAGCCGATGCGCAATCTCAGCTCTTGGCTTGGAAGATGCTCATGTTAAGCTACCTATTGGTAACCGCCTCAAATTTCTCCATCCTCCTTTATCATGTCCCTTTTGTGCTAAATCTGAGTCTATAAAGCATGCTTTCTGGTTTTGCTCTCATGCTCAGAACTTGTGGCAGTCTCTTTTCTCTTCGCTTCCCGCCCTCTTCACTCACTCTTGGTCATGGAAAACAGTTATCCTCGATGTCTCCTCTCACCATAATATCCTCACTCAACTGTGCAGGCAGGTCATCCTTAAATTCATTTGGAAGATTCGTTGCGCTGCTGTCTTTTCCAACATCTCTCAGCCTCTTAAAGTTGAAGTTCAAATAATTTGCTGGAATCTCTCTTTACAAGTTACAAATTTTCTTGCTATGCTCCAGGATTATTTAGAAACTAACAATGATCTTAAAACATCTATCTACAATGTTCAAGCACAGTTACAGTTGGTTGACGGATAGACATCTTGCTAAGGAGGCTGCTTCTTGGAGGCTATGGAGAGTATTCTACCCTTTGGACATTGAGCTACTTAGACCTTCTTCTAAATGGCTGTTGACTAATGGTTCAGGTTTTGGTTATCAGTTTGTTGGAGTTTTGCTGTTGTAACAACACATTTTGCTACTGTAAAGCTGTTTATTATTACAGTTGTAGCAGCATGCTTTACCTTATGTCATGATGATCTAGAATTGTTGTTTTTGTTGCTGCTGTAGCAGCTTGTCTTGCTACTTGTGTATGACCTAATGGTGGCCTATTTGGCCATGTATTCTTGCTGATGTAATTTGTTTTTTTCTTCTTTATCCAATAAAAAATTCTAATATTGAAGTTCTTAGACAAGTTAACAAATATCTAGCCACAAGCCTTTTGTTAAAAAGATTTGCTCTCTCAACATTTAGTTGACTAAACAAACCTACAAAATAGTAAAAAATAAATAATGTTAAAAGGATTTTTTTCAATTAATATTTATAAGATTATTGTATTCAAAGTCCTCCCATTTTTAAGAATTGAATAAATAGAAAAACCTCATCTCTCCATCTTCGAATGTGGAGGTGACACTTCTCATCTCCACATCAAATCTTGAACTAACCCTAAACCTCATGTCCTAATGACACCTAGCCCCCTTGAGGAACTCCCAAGCATCTCCACTTGGAATATGTCTTTTCAAGAGGGACCTCCATGTGCCCTTACCCATGGTGAGTCATGGAGACCTTATCTTCAACTTAACCAACCCAAAAATAAACTAGAGGGCAGGATGGGGTGGTGACACCTCACCCATCCTCATCTTATCACCTACAATTTTCTTTACTTTTTAAAATACTAGGTTTATGAGGTAGAAATTTAGTTTTGGATTAATTTTACATTCCAAGAGACCCCAAATACTATTCCTATGACTTAGGACTTCAAAAATGACTAAACAAAATGAAAATATAAATATAAACCCACTTTAGAATCCAAAGAAAAATAAACTAAAAAAACACTTAGGTAACCATTTCCTTCATCAATTGGCCCACTTAACACAATTACAAAATCAAACACTAATTCTCACACAAAATGTAATCATTCTACATCACAAAGCACCTTAGTCTCCATATATATGTACCAAGGTCAAGCTTTGTTGGTTAAGCATGTTTAAGGTTTTCAAGTGGCCTCTGATTATTTTTCATTGGCCATGTAATTACCTACACACTCAATTGCACTCATTAATATGTTCATCATATAGTTGAAGCAACTTGGAACATAATATATAAACAGTCATCATTCAAGTAGTAACTCAACTCCAATTTACTCATCATAATGCACGTCATCAATAAAATTTATTTTACATGTCACATGTGGGTAAACCCACAAAAGTGGTTTACAATTTGAGTGAGGAAGGAAAAGTGGTAAAAAATGACCCCATACAAAAAGATTGGTTTTTGGAGTTTGAATGAACCCTTTGCTTTGAGTGAACCAAAAAAGGGTTTGAATGAACCCTGGTTTGTGCGAACCAATTAAATGCAAGGTGGACCCCATTCCCACCAAAAAAACAAAGAAAAACACTTTTTGAGAGGGGGTTCGCTCGAACCCCCTAATTCCCACCTTATCATCCTCTGGCATCAAAAAAGTCCAGAATTTTGTGTTTCAAAGCTCAGGTTGAGGATGAAAATGGAGGAGACTTCACAAACCCAACTACAATTAGGTAGTCCACAAAACAAGCTATCCAATGACTATAATTTTAATATGTTTTGGTTTTATTATGTATATTTTTTTTTTAGTTTTATTAAACATAGGTTTTTCACCGAAAACCAAGCTCTTTGTTCTGCACATGTGGAAAAATAGTAGATTATAAAAAAAAATTGAAAAATATGAGTGCACCAGATGTTGAAGTCCTTGATCTAACAAAAAAATAAAAAATCGATACATACAAAAAAAGTTACACGTTATACGGTCCACCTATGCCTGAATTGTAATTGGTTTGAATTTGAAACTTGATTAAAGAAAAAATATTCAATAAAAAACTATCTAACCAAGTGG
The DNA here is from genome assembly GCA_007258455.2 of Sequoia sempervirens. NCBI lineage: Eukaryota > Viridiplantae > Streptophyta > Pinopsida > Cupressales > Cupressaceae > Sequoia > Sequoia sempervirens. The sequence continues at coordinate 208,958 of VDFB02351611.1, forward strand.
AAGCACTAGATATCGAAGTTATAAATCTAAATTTGAAAGAATTAGAATTTTATCCTTCATGGAAAAAAAGTTATGCATTATACGGTGAGTGTCACTCCTTAAAATGTTTTCTGAAAAGAAAAAAAAACCTAGTTTTTGAAGGAGATAGAAAAAGAAGTGCAATCTAATTCCAAAAATTTTGAAAAAAATATATTTAGAATCTACAAACAAAATTTCACGAAACTCTAGTTTGCATCATCTTCAAATTCCTCACTGTTTAGCTACTATAGATGCCCAAAGGTGAAGATTTAGTTAGAAAAAATTATTTTAGTGTCTAGTTTGGCCAAAAATTGTAAACCAGTATTGTGGGATCACCCATGTCTATCATTTAATCCATCTAACATAGATATTTATTTTCATTACAATGCAACTAGACTTAATCAAATAACTTAAAATGCATATAATTTTAAAACATACTATACTTATGACCTAAAAATCAAATGCAAAATAACTTAGGCATTCCCTTTCATTACAATATCATTAGAAGATTGAGTATTTTCCAAATTTTAATTTGAATAACATGTAATTGATACAATTCAAGGCACATATTCATTATATAATAATTGAATGAAAACATAACCAAATCCTATTAAAATTATCATACACAAGTAAACCAAATTACTTTAACCCAAACATCCATTTGATTTGATCAACTAGCAACAATGGAATCCCATCAAAGGTGAAAGGAGAAATGATAGAAACACGGAAGGCTAGACCTTGCATCCCCCTCCTTTTAGATTATAATTCCTACTGGAAGTCATTAATGTTCAAGGGTATAATTCCCAACACGTTAACACGCCTAATGATCATAACCATAAGCAACATGTATGTTTTAGGAATTTTTTTCTTGCAAGATGAACACCAATAAGTGTTTGGAAATAAATCATATGATCAAGCATTTTATCCATAAAAACACAACACAGGGATGTCAACATCACCCACATAGCTCCTAGTTAATACCATGATCACCTAGAATAGGGTCATGCAAGTATATTTTAGAAATATAACAATATTTCTATCATTCAACACAACTCCATTTAATAATAAACATCAATCATAATGTTAAATTTGACATGTATCATTAAGAACAAAAATTACTCATCAATCAACATGATCTCATATCCAAAGATCTAACATTTAAATTATTTATGTTATATATTATTTTTCTATCACATAGTTCACAAATGTTCCACATCATACCCACTTGTAAGCAAACACATACATTACAAATAATTCCACCTAGAATTCGCACCACAAGGCTCACACAATGGGAATTATGAGGATGAATAGTGTCCAATGCCACTAAATAACTAGAAAACTATATCATTGCAGATCATGTAACTAGAAGTACTATGTAGATGTAGAACCATTGTACCATCACTAAATAGCCATAGACCCATGTAATCATTATGAAAGATGGTCTTGAGGCCCTTTCCAAGGACCTCTCCTACATTTCCTAGTACGTTCCCTTTGTTTGTGTAAGGGGTTAGCCTTCAAAATGAAGGCACATAATAAATCACTCAAATGAACTACGAGGAATGGATTGCAACCATCCCATATCAATCCCATTTGCATCCCTCACTTCAAAATAAAATTCTCCAACGTACATCTACTCTTCTATATGACTTGTCAAGGACTCCTCCTAGATATGGAAGCTTACAGATGTGACATTATTGTTGGCATGAACATGGGTATTTTCCTATACCATTTCCCCTTTTTGTAGTGTGAATAAGGAAGATTATCCAATTCCCCTATATGAACCTACCATAGACCCTTGGACTGGATATGAAAATTTACAAATGGCACATTACACCACATATGTCAATAGTTGTAATAACAAGAAACCCTCAAACAAAAATAACATAAAAGCATAAGTCAAAATTTTCAATAAAAATTTCACAAAGGAAATTATATATATATATAGAACTAGTGAAGAATGATTTCAAAAATTATTGGGGTTGTGTTCATGTTCACATATAATAAAATATGGGCATGATAGTATAGATGCATGCAACTTGAGGGTCTTGTCTCTTGAAAGAGGTATCACATCACAATGTACACATGAGGCAAGTGACATGTTATAAATTGTAATCAAAATCATAATGTTGAACATGAGTTATGCAATACACACCTCCGTAGAGTATATATTATCTCACTATCACATAACACTTTAGATGGATTGATACACACAACTTATGACTCAATTGGTGGATAATAAAGGCAATCTATAACTGTATCATACATAGAGATAATTTCATTTATTAAATATTTTCTAGGCCATAATAGTATGTAGGCTTGAACAATTAGTTTTCTCCTTGTTTTATGTGAAGGTTGGAATAAAGGGTGAAATATATTAGCCGAAGGTGAAATATATTATCCAATCAATTTGTTAATAATTTATTTTTAAAATAATTTTAGTTAAAAAAATCGCATGTTGATTTTTCAAAAGATAAACATTTATTTGGACTAGGAAAAAAATAGCTTTTGATAAATGTTAACAAGGACAATTAATAATAACTAGTTAGACAATTCTCATCACAATAGTATTTGCCTAAAGGAAAGTACTAAAATTATAATGGTTTTTAAATTGAATAAATTAGTTAAAAAAGGTACAAAGTTTCAAGTAAAGAAACAATTATTGGTTGATGAGAAAAAACATTAGAGCAATAGCAAAGTGTGATTTTTTTTTAATTAATGATGATTATTAAAAAGTATGTTACAGTATTAATTTTTCAAGGGGGCTATATTCACCCATGTCTGAGAAAAAAATACACCAAAGCCAACTTATTACAATAGGATCAACAACCATTAGTCACAACGTATAATTTTTTACATCATATAAACATAAAATCAAATCAACATGGTCTATTAATTGTTTATCTCAAAAGAGAATTAAAAAAAACCTAGCTAACATCTCATTCCTTACAACATTTTATGTTAGTTCTTTCTATAGGGTGATCCCACAATACTGGTTTATAATTTTTGGTCAAACTAGACACTAAAATATTTTTTTTTAACTAAATCTGCAATTTCGGGTGTTGGAAACTTGATCAACACTGAGAGGGGGGGGTGAATCAGCATTGAGCAAAAATTCAAATTTATTATTATGTGATTTAACTTAACCATTTAATAAAAGAAACATGCATCAACAGAAAGAAGATAATCTCAATACCATAACACCAAAATTTTTACGTGGAAACCCTATTAGGGGAAAAACCATGATGGATGGCCAATCCACAATATAATATGAGTATACCCAAAATAAGAAGTACAAAATGGGAATGCACTTGCATTCAGGCTCACTGCCTAGAGCTCACTGCTCAAAATGAATGGGCTCACTACCCTACAAAGATTTGGAATAAATCCAAAAGAGTGAACTGATGGAATAGCATCACAATGCCTTATTATAGTTCCAATTAAGCTCTAACAATCTATTATCCTTAAGACAGATTCAACAATTCAGCTTTGCTATGCACAACTTGCACTATAGAAATATTAATGCACAAGTGAAACTATGCATAATCGCCTAATCGCTCTTCCTGATGATCGGAACACACCACCACACTTCTTTCTCACACACAACAAATGATATATTGAATCTCTTATATATCCACAACTAGAAATACAATTGCTATGGTGGCCTTAATAAAACTTGGAAATATTATTAACTGTCAGCCCAAAATTACAATTGGATTTTCAATGTGGATCTAACACTATCAGCTAGACTGTAGCTGAGACCCATAATTAAATGTTTGAACATGAAGACATTTTAAATAATTCTACTTTACACATCCACAATGCGCCACATTCACTGAGTCAGCTACAACAAACAAATAGACATAAAACATCCTACTAGACCTCCAAGCTCGTACTACAACTAATGCAACACCACAAAATTCTATAATAAGATAATATACATGTTCACCAAGCAATCCTAGGGGTCCACAACACAAAACGATGATCCGATGAAGTAGACAGATTGACTAACTGACTGGATACCCTGTTCTTCATATATTCTGCCAGTAACACACAGTATTGCACTTTATTTTCCAGAATGACTAGATACAAATCTATGGACCATGAAGATGACTTCAGTTGTCATCAATGACAATGCTAGAATCCATATGCCAACAATCTCCCCCTTTGGCATTGATGACAACACTTAGTGAAAAATGACTAAGTGTCAAAACTGGTAAGTACACTGCCAAAATTCATAATACTACTCCCCCTAAGAATGCTAAGGAATTTTTCGTTGCACTCTCTCCCCCTTTGACATCAATGACAAATTTGGGAAATCCAAAATTACAAAAACTATTTGATATTTACAAAAATATGAATATGTCTGCAAAGTTATTCTTCAACCCACTTAAGTTTGAGTCCCAAATACTTCTCAAGATCTCCAAAATGGTTATATGACCATAGAGCAGATATGACAAGGTTTCTACTGCTTTGAGACTTACCGAATTAGGAGTGGTCGTAGCATCTTTAGCTTCTTTCAAAGCATTTACCATCATCTCAATCTTTGGACTTATCAATCCCCTGAGTTCACATACTCTGCCAATAATCCTTTCATTTTCAAATTTTAGACTCTTTATTTGGTTTAGCAGAGACATTACCTAATTTTCTTAATTACAAACACTTCCAGATAAAGGGTCAAAGGTGCTGGAAATATTGACCAACTGTTGTTCAATGTCCATCTTCTTTTCATTTGCTCTAGTAAATTTTGACAATACCAGGAAAGATTTGTATAATTTTCCTCCTTCAAACATAGTACCTTGAATATTATTTATGCAAGTACTCAACAGAGCTTTGTCTTTGGCAATCAATTCTTTTAGACTACCAACTTTCTTCTCCTAGAACTCCTTTTTCACTTTAACCAAAGCTGATTTCTCAAAAGATTCAAAATGAGAATCTACATAACTTATTAGCTTCTTCAACTCACCCGAGGAGGAACCTGATGGGTCCACAACATAAGTAGGCATTATTTTTTGTAAAACTCCAAATGCAAGTTTTAGCAGTTCACTGTCTTCTATGTGAGATTTCAGTATCTTTTCACTAGCTTTGGCTTGAGCAATTTTAGCAACCTTCATCATCTGAATTGGAGATAGAATCGATAGGTTAATTGAGCTTTCATCCAACTTAGTATTTAACTCTTCCTGTTTCTCTAATAAATATTCATTCACTTCCTCTATTTTGATTTCTTGCTCATTTTTCTTTTTAGCCTTGGATTCTGCTTCAAGATTGACTTTAGGCATTTCAACTTCTACAATATGCACCTCCTTTTCCTCAGTTAGCATTTCAACAGAGACCTTAGTTACAACAGGTGTCTCTGTATCTTTCACATCAGGAGAAGTTAGAATATCCTCAAACTCTAGAGGATCAGACACATTCATGTTTTCCTCATTCACATTCTCTTCTCCTAATTCATTTACCTCCACATTCACTTCTTCATTTCTTTGAACATTGGCTTCCTCAATGTTAATCTTATCCTTTGACAAAAGTTCTTCCAGAATTTCCTTAGTTTCTCTGACAACAACGTCAGTTTCACCAATCATAAGCTTCTTTACCCTTGTTTTGCTTCTAAATTCCTTTTTAGCCTTTTCAAGGAATAAATCCATTTCTTCAATTGTCATTTTCGAGCACAAGTTTGCTAGGACTCTCTTCCTCAAATTTTCTTCTTCTGATAAGGCACTTGACCTCCTAGATTCTAAAGCATTATACAAACTTGTAGGCAAATCAGACATGATTTCAACAAGAGTTTTACTAAAAAAAAGCATATGCTTTATTGTTGCTTCTTCAATAATTTTCTCACCGGATTCATCAAAGGACTCATACCAATCACATAGTGGATTGATATTTCCATCTTTCACTGTTGTATTCTCAACCTCCTCAATAGACATACTACGTTTGTCAACTTTGGCCTTTTTCTTTGCTTCTTTTCCTTTCTCGGAAGATTTTCTCTTATTCAATTTGACAACATGAGTACCAGTAGCCTTTAATTCCCTCACTACTTCTTCTGAATCATTTTCTTCCTCTTCATCTGTAGATACAACTTTGTAAGCTCTTGTGTTTTTATTCTTCTATCTTTTTCTGGAAGCCTCAACTTGATTTGACTGAGTTGCAGAGGAGCTTCTAGTGTGAGCAGGAGATATTCTCGGACCGGTTGATTCTTCCTTTTCTTTCTCCTTAGCTACTTTAGCTTCTTCTCTTTGTCTCCTCACTTCTCTTAGTTGATGCATAGGGATGCCAAAACTCTCTACAAGGGCTTCTATCTATTTTATTACCCTTTTGGATATCTTGGGATTTTTCAATTCTGAGTGAACTTGTAAGCCTTTCTCTGCATAAGTACCGAACCTTTCTTCACCCTGATCCAGTGGAAAATTTAGTAGATGTTTTGCATACATCCTCAGAATGTTCTCATCTACTTCATAACCCATAGGCATGATACAAACTATTCTAGGATCAACAACTTCCATATGGCACTGGTCAATCTCTACCATGAAGCAAATAGAGTCTTTGTATTGTTCCACAATTGTTGAAGGAATTCTTTCTCTGGAATGCATTAAATTCTAAGTTTTTTTGAAGTATCCCATAGGATTGTATTGCGGGCCTATCGATCACCCAATCCACATAACATATTCCATATTTGAACAGCTACCGGTATATCATTACACCATTGAACATTACCAGCTCTCGGTACTTCACCCGAGAAGTAGAAAAAAAAACATATCAACAAGTTACCATACTTGAATGTATTCTTCTTATCCTTCTTGATTTTTCCCAATTTCTCCATTAACTGGCTTCTGAGCAGTTCACATAAATCATATTCTACATTTTGTCTAACCATTTCATATGCTGCATAAATAGTTGTGCCGGATATAGAATTCTCTCGGCTTGAGTGATAAATCTTATAGTCGATAATCATTGATGCAAATTTTACATCCACCACAACAATATTGTCTGTCATCATTTCCCTTCTGTCCCATTTTGAGCCTGTCACTTTAGTAGCCTTATCATTCTTTACAAACTTCAAAACTGGAGGCCTTCAGGTGGAATTTAGTCTTGTAACTGCACATATAGCTTCTTTGGTGATTTTGAATGGCACATCCAACCACATGAATTCATCATGGACATGGCTCAGCAAATATCAAACCCATTCATCTTCTTCGAATATGGGGAATTTTGCAAATTGTGCAAATTTCTTATCTTCTAGGGTTTTGAATTATGGTTTCACAGTAAGATCTTCTTGAGTTATATGATGAGTGTACAAATCCAACAAAGTGAGGTTCCCACATCTTCAATGTTTGTGTGCACATAATCCCTAATATCCAAAATATGCAGGACTCTGTATGGCACGGATGAAAATGCGCCTAAGGGTTCTGTATCTATGGACTTATACGGATGCCATTTAAATTTTGGATGCGGCCTATCCTTAACTTTGACTACCAGAGGAGTAGACATGATTGCAATCACACAAATTTACAGGTTTTCAATAAATACCTTTCAGGGACGAAAATGGAATTTGATTGCAGATTCTCCTTTATGCTTGAGTCTCTCCACAAATTCACAATGATCACCTCAGAGCTCTCCAAAACGCTTTTCTCCAAATGCAATATGACAAATGAGGGTTGAAGTTGTTGTCCTCATACCTAACTCTTTTATTTTGCAATAAATTCTCTTGCCCTAACTCATCTAGTTTTCTTTCTTTCAGGCACCAAGATAGATGACTCTTATGTGGATCGCCAATATGCTTCACTAATGCTTCTAACTGGTCAAACAATATCAGAAAAATAACAACTCTCCTACTGGACATATCTAGATTCTAGTATCATTCACCTACAAGAGGGGGTTTGAGAGTTTTTCTTGCTAGCTACCCCTATGCCAGAGACCTAAAATTAATTCCTTGAGGAATTACTAGAAGTTGCTTCTGGTGCAGGTCCATTTCCTTCTACAGAGGGATTCTTCTTCACCCATTTCTTCTGCATCTTCTTTTTTATCACATCAGTAGTAACTTTTCCTTTCGCTTTAGCCTCTGGTTGCATGTTCTATTTTATCGGACCTCTTTTGTTCCAATAGAATCTAGCGATGTGGCCAAATTTGTTGTTGTTGTAGCACAAAACATTTCTCTATCCAGACCAAATGTTCCACTGACTTTGTCTTGATCTGCATTGGTTAGCAATATGTCTAAATCTATTGCATGCATAACATCTGAAACCTCTATGAAATTTGTTCATCACAATTTTGCATTCACTTGACTTATGACCATACTTATAGCAATTAAAACACTAACCTGAAAATGATGGTCTACTTGAGTTCACCCTACTTCTACAAGTTGAGAAGCTATATGACCAAATTTTTTGCAATCATAACAATAGCCATTAAATATTTGAGCATTTGGTTGCCTTACCAAATCTCTTCTGGTTCCTTTTTTATCTGACTTCCTTATCTGAATCTTCCTTGTCTGGAATTCCTCTATCCAGAGTTCTTTTGTCCAAATCTAGAACTTTCTCCTTCTTCATATCCAAGACCTCGTTTGTCACCATCAGTCCTCTATCCTTTGATTAGTTCATCAAGTTTGGCTGAGCTTGCTTTGAATTTCTCCTTATACTCATTTTCTATAGCAAGTTCATCTCTAAGGCCATCAAGCTTCTTTTCAAGCATTTCTTCATTATTCTTGGATTGCTCCAATTCTAATAGTCGGATGCATTGTTCAGACTTTTCTTTCAAGGACTGTGCTGCAATATTTTCTTCATTCTTCTTTATGTCCTCAGGCTCCTTGGTCATTCTCATCATGGTGGATTCCATTTCTTGCTTCAAGGCAACATTTTCTTTGGAAATCTTTTCGCATTCTTTTTTTTTTCTCTTTAGAGCCAAACTGAGTTGTTCATCTTCCATACCTTTTTTCTTTTGTTTGAGCTGACCACATAATTCCTTTCTTCTCTCCCTTGATTCATTGATCCTATCTTTAGTGACTGGATGAACTTTTCTACATTCTTAATATTTTCTTGCAGTTCCCAGTTCTCAGATTTTATCTGGTCAAGATCATCTAGGGCCACCATAAGTTGTTGTTGAAGACTACTTGTATCCATTGAAAAACACCTTCCAAGATCTCCCCAAGCTATAAAAATTCTTCCGAGGAACTAGCTCTAATACCAATTGTTGGAAACAAGCAACACTGAGAGGGGGGTGAATCAGTGTTGAGCAAAAATTTAACTTTATTATTCTGTGATTTAACTTACTTAACCATTCAATAAAAGAAACATGCATCAACAGAAAGAAGATAATATCAACACCATAACACCAAAATTTCTACGTGGAAACCCTGTTAGGGGAAAAACCACAGTGGATGGCCAATCCACAATATAATATGGGTATACCCAAAATAAGAAGTAAAAAATGGGAATGCACTTGCATTCAGGGTCACTTCCTAGAGCTCACTACTCAAAATGAATGGGCTCACTGCCCTACAAAGATTTGGAATAAATCCAAAAGAGTGAACTGATGGAATAGCATCAAAATTCCTTATTACAGTTCCAATTAAGCTCTGACAATCTGCTATCCTTCAGACAAATTCAACAATTCAGCTCTGCTCTGCACAACTCGCATTGTAGAAATATTAATGCACAAGTGAAATTGTGCATAATTTCCTAATCGCTCTTCCTGATGATTGGAACACACCACCACACTTATTTCTCACACACACCAAATGATATATCAAATCTCTTATATATCCATAACTAGAAATACAATCGCTATAGGCTGGCCTTAATAAAACTTGGAAATATTATTAACTGTCGGCCCAAAATTACAATTGGATTTTCAATGTGAATCTAACACCGTCGGCTAGACTGTAGCTGAGACCCATAATTAAATGTTTGAACATGAAGACATTTTAAATAATTCCACTTTACACATCCATAATGCGCCACATTCACTAAGTCAGCTACAATGAACAAATAGACATAAAACATCCTACTGAACCTCCAAGATCGTATTGCAACTAATGCAACACCACAAAATTTAGTAATAAGATAATATACGTGTTCACCAAGCAAACCCAGGGGTCCACAACACAAAACGATGATTTGGTGAAGTAGACAGATTGACTGACTGATCGAATACCCTGTTCTTTAGATATTCTGCTAGTAACACATAGTATTGCACTTTATCTGTCAGAATGACTAGATATAGATCTGCGAACCATGAAGATGACTTCAGTTGCCATCAATGACAACAATAGAAGCCATATGCCAACATCAAGCACTTATAGCGGCTAAACCGTGAGGAATTTGAAGATGATGCAAACTAGTGATTTGTGACATTTTGTCTATAGATTCTAAATATATTTTTTTCAAAATTTTTGGAATCATATTGCACTTCTTTTTACATCTCCTTTGAAAACCAGTTTTTTTCAATAAATAACATTTTTAAAGAGTGACGCTCACCATATAACGCATAATTTTTTTTCCATGAAGGATAAAATTCTATTTTTTTTAAATTTAGATTTGTAACTATGATATCTAGTGCTTCCAATTGGTTTCATAGTGTTTTATTGAATATTGTTTCCTTAATCAAGTTTCAAAGTTAAACCAATTACAATTCAAACATAGGCGGATCGTATAACGCATAACTTTTTTTGTATGTATCAAAATTATTTTGTTTTTTGGATCAAGAACTTCAATATCTGGTGCACTCATATTTTTCAATTTTATTTTTTGATAATCTGCTAATTTTCCACATGTACAGAACAAAGAGCTTGATTTTCGGTGAAAAACCTATGTTTAATAAAATTAAAAATAAATACGTAATAAAACCAAAACATATTAAAATTATATTCATTGGATAGCTCATTCCGAGGACTACCATCATCTAGTTGGGTCTATGAAATCTCCTCCATTTTCATCCTCAACTCGAGCTTCGAAGTGCAAAATTTTGGAGTTTTTTGGTGCCATAGGGTGAGAAGGTGGGAAAAGGGGGATTTGGGTGAACCATGGGGGGTTCGAGCGAACCCCCTTTCAAAAAGGTTTTGTTTGTGTTTTTTGGCGGGAATGTTGGGACCTTGCATTAAATGGGTTTGCTCAAACCAAGGTTCGTGCTCGAACCAAGGTTCTAGCGAACCCTCTTTTGGTTCGTTCGAACCCCAAAAATGAAAATGTTTTGCATGGGGTCATTTTTTGCAACTTTCCCTTCCTCACTTGAATTATAAACCACTTTTGTGGGTTTAACCTATAGATGTATCAATTTTAAAGGTACGGAGAGGAGGGGAATGGTATCCCTATTGTCACTATTACCAAAATTCTATTTTGTAGATTTAAATCCAATATTAGCAACCTTCGTACCCATGTCATGACCATGAACCTTGCAATATTGCTCTTGGAATTCTAGGCAATCTTTGAGAAACTTTTTATCAGTGTTTTATAGTAGCCATGTGGCCAAAATTACCTAATGTCATATTTAAACATTGTAGTTGATCCTTCATCTCTTGTTGGAGAATTTCAAGATCGAAAAGAATGAATTGATAGCCATCCACAAGTGAAACAATAAACACAATATGATATCTATCATATAATATGAAGAGTGTGTAAATAAAATGATCAACCTTGCATATATAGGCAAGGTGGATGAGGTGAGAAGGTAAGAGAAAATGAATGACTATCCCTCCAAAGATGCAACACTTGTGAGCTTCCTTGACAAGTGTGTGAGCAATGGGAAAGTATGCATGCAATAAGTGTCTCAAGTGATGGGGACACATATCTCAATATTATGAAGTGATACAAAAACATAAGAAACGTAAGTAAACTTAAACTATAAGTGTGAATAGGTCAATCCTAGAAAGGTGATTAGCTAACTAGGTGAATAATGACTCTATTTACACTAACACCTCCCTTAAACTTGCAACTTAGGAAGTAATGTATGCACTAATGATGGGTCCCGACAAGTAGGCTATGTTAGGTACTCATGTACAAGTTTTTCATTTAAATTGGATTAAAGGAGAAAAATAAATGGGAAATAAAACTCCTCTCCAAAAGAGAAATATGTAAATATAATAAAAATTTACAAGTGAAGAAGATAAGGGATAGATGGAGAACTCATCGTGACCCCCTAAGGACTAATTATAACATAAAGTACAATGGATGTTCCCTCCATAGGAGAGAAAAGAGAGAAGGTCTATGTGAACCCATACAAAATGTGAAGTAATGAACTCCATGTGAGGAAATATTTCCTCCCAAAACTGATAAGAGAAGAGAAATCATGCAACCTCCCCTCAAAATGAAGCATGTGTCATTGGTAGATTCTTGATATTGAATGTTGAAGATGATCCACAATCATTGAACAACATTTCTCCCCTTGGGAAGAAATAACACCACAAATGTGTGTAATATGTCCTCCCACTCTGGATAGGAATATGCAAGAAGTAAGAGAATGTCTCTGAATTCTTCACATGATCCAAAGACTGAAATGATGTCAATGATACCTTTGAATGATGCTCAAATATTTTCAAGCTAATGATGATGTGTGATAAATGTTGATAAGATGGATACAATACCATATAATATTCAAGAATATGGACCATGGATGTATTTTGACAACTAGACCAATGTGAATTTGATACTACTACAAATGATGATGATGATGATTGAGTCAGATAGGTCAACTTATGAATATCTACATAATCTATCACGATACAGGCTGACGTAGGCAAGGAAAGAGAACGATCCAAAGATGATAATGGTGATGAAAATTTATTGAAGCTAACATCGTAGAGGATATGAATATCCTCAATAGTGTCTTCCAAATCTTCAAGGTGGGACTCTATAAACATATATGTGATGTCTAGTAGATATGCATCCCAATGTGGTAGATTTAGAAAAATGATAGAAATTTCTTGATACAAAGAATCACTAGAAGCCATAGAGATATCAATATTGGATTTAGATGTAGCAATAGGTGATATGGGAGATAAGTCCTCAATGTAATTCATGTGACTACATTGTTCATCCCTAAATGATGGTGTCTCACAAGATGTCCTAGTGAGATTGGATGGTGTTTTTGCATGTGCTAGAATTAGATGATCAGGTAAGACAATACCATGAACAAATTTTTTTTGCTTCATTTCAACACTTTGACATTGAAGACAATCGTCTATTATATGTCTTTTCATCCCACAATATCCACATTTCATTTT
>VDFB02351612.1:0-25244 GCA_007258455.2 Sequoia sempervirens
ACAAACACTCTTTGCTAAGACATCATACCGATGCCTTCAAGTTGTTCTGAAGCATCCGCCAGTCGGCAAGACTCATTGCTTTCGACTTCATACTGAGGTCCTAAGTCATACCGAGCACCCCAATCACCAGTTGACAAGACTTTTGTCTTTCGTCGAAACCTCACATCGAGCACCCAAGTCTTACTAAGTCGGTAAGATATTTGACCTTCGCCAAGACCTCACGCCAAAGTCTCCAGGTTACCCTGAGCCCACCTTTTGCCAGGAGTCATGCTGAACACATCCCACACCGTTGGTGAGACAAACGCTCATCGCCAAGACTTCATAGCAAAGTATTTTGAGTCACCGCGAAGACCCCAAGCACTATCGTCGAGACTTCTCCATTGTCGCTGGGACATCATACCGATCGCCTTGAGCTACTCCGATGACTCCAAGATTTTTCCCCGTCGGCGTGACCTTTCATTCTCGCTAGGACATCTTACCGAAGGCCTTGTGATTACCCCGATAGCCATATGCTATTGGTGAGACTTTCACCAGTCGCTGGGACTTCTCCTCGATTTCCAATAAGAGCATTCTCCCGAGTGTTCAAGTCACCTCGATGACTTCAATTGGCGAGACATCTCCCAGTCGCTAGGACCACATACCGACACACTTGAGTTACAACGATAGACTTCATTCAAAAAGACATCTGTTCTGTCTCAGCGACATGAGAAAAACACAAGGTAAATTACGGTTGCCAGACACCGGGAATGTCACGACCATGCTTTCTCAGAGGTTTTAGCTGTGAGATTGAGGCAACAATTCCAACGGATAGCCCCCATTGCTATCATGGGCTAATGTTGCTAACATAGAACTAAGTTGAGCATATGAAACACAAGGTTTTTTTGGTTTAAATTGTGAGATTTCCCACTCTCCCTTAAAGGAAGGTGTGAAACCCCAATCATTACTAGAACTTGTATATGAAAATGAATCATTTGTATATGACTCTTTGGACTATGAGGGTGATATTTTGGATTCCTTATTGAAAAGAGGTATAGAATCTAATGACCCCCAATTATCACTAATGAGTTTTTTTTGTAGGTGAAGGATTAGCATCAACTTGTATAGGTTCAACTTTTGATCTTGGATTGAAAGTATAAGGGGAGTTGGAAGTGGTGTGATCATATGATTCATAGCTTTGTTCATCTGCATCAACCATGTATATCTTGTTGTTATATTCAAATTTCATTGTATGGTGGAGAGTAGAGGGGACTCTTTTCATAGCATGAATCCATGGTCTCCCTAAGAGAAGATTGTATGAAAGGGGTCCTTAAATGATATGGATAGGGGTAGGAAACACTATAGGTCCAACCTCAATAGGTAATGTGATCATCCCTAGTGGCTGCCTATTAACACTGTCAAAGCCATGAATATAAGCATCATTAAATTGAATGAGCCTTTTTTCCATGCTAATTTTGTCTAGGAGGTCAACGCTACAAACATTAATTTTTGCTCTGTTGTTTATGAAAGTGCACCTAACTGTAGTTTCATTAATGATCACCTTTATCATCAAGGCTTCATTTTTATTTTGAATCTCAAGTGAGGGTAATTCATGTTTAGGGAATGTGATTTCTAACTATGTGACTTGCATGGAACAAAAGGAGGATGTTACATTATTCAATTTCATATAAGATTGGATCTCCTCCTGCATTATTTGCAATATTTCTTGAAATAGAAACTTGTATGTAGGTGATAGTTGAATGATTTTCCATATGAATATATTAGTGGGAGTCTTCTTAAGATCTTCAACTATATTATGAATAGGTGAATAAGGAGCACTAGAAGAAATATGTTGACACACTAGTAATGAAGTGGGAGGGTTTTGTGGTTGCCTACATGTTTGAGCAACTGTGTTATATCTCAATTGTTGTAAAACATTGTTAAATTGCATCCTAGATTTCAAGAAATCTCCTATTTTCTTATGTGATTAACCAATGGGAGGTTACTTAGGAAGCTCACTAATTAAAGGAGATCCAATTTGTGTCATCATAACCTCAACAAGATTGTGCTTATTTGCATGATGTCTTAGTGAAGAGGAGTCTAATGTCACTTCATCATCTTCATCTAAGGAAGCCCCATTACATATGTCAATGTTTAGATTTTCTTGCACCATGATATCCTCCCTAGGAGGAGAGTTTTTAGGAGAACTACTAACAAAATTTTCAAAGCTTGGTTCTTCTAAAATGACTTCATTTCAAGTAGGGGAATGCCCAATGGTTGATTTTTCTTGTTCATCAATGATGTTATTGTCTTGTTCTATAGGATTCACATGACTTTCATCAATTGTGTTTTCTAACATCAAAGTATCTTCTTCACCTCTAAGGGAGATACTAAAGAGAAGGACAAGTGTGCTTGTCAAGATTGTCAAAAATTTCACTCCTTTGTCCCATATGGTCTTCCAAAATAGGATAGGTGGGGAAGGAACATAAGAGGGTTCTCATAGATCTTAAAGGTTTTCTTATCTAGCACCAACATACCCTCATTATTATCACAAGAGGAGAAGATGTTGGGAGATGAATGTGGGAAGGTTTCAATGGTATCTTTTTGTATTATGTTATTTCCATGATTACTTATTACTATGTCCCCTTGTTTAGTAATGTCTTTCCTAATAGAAGAGGTAAGAGGAGAGAAACAACTTAGGTTCTCAAAACTCTCATCAATTAGTTCTTCTAATGTTACAATATCTTCTTCACAAGTAGGAGAGATATTATGAGAAGAAAAAATGTGATTGTTATATGATTACCCAAGGTTTCTTTCACTAAACTAACCTCACTCTGAAAAGGGATACTAGGAGATGGATCAATGATGAACAAAAAGAGAGGGGAAAGGACCTCATATTCATAATATGCACTTAATAAGCCTTTCTTACAACATTCAACAAGATCGGAAAATAGAACATGAAGTATGATAACTATAGCCTTTTGTAATGAAAACATGATGTAATTATTATTCTAAAAGCTTGAAATGCAACAATGCTAAGGCAAACATGCAAAAGGATAATGCAATTTTTCATATTTTGAAGATGACAATTGACTAATTATGCTATGTAACAATGTGAAAATGCAAATTTGAAATTAAGAAATGCATGAAATGGACCAAATTAAGCTAGATTTGATGAAATGCATGTAACAGAAACTCAGCCAATTGAAATAGATAGATAATGGAAACAAAAAAAGTGTAAAAATAAGGTTTTTAATGTTGTAAAAAGTTGTTTCAGATTTGTTCTAGGACTAATTCACCCAAGGTGGCGAAAGAGTCCCACTAAGGATTTTTTTCAAATTTTTCATAAATTTTCAATTGATTTTTATGCTTTTTATGTTGTATGATTTGTAACCTAAGTGAAAATGTAGTTTTTAGATTTTTATGATGATTTGAGATGCAAAAAAGTGATCTATATGCACTAATGCAAAAATTTGAAACCTTAGAATTCTAATTAACTAGTGCAAACCCTAATGCAAAGTCAATGCAACCTAGATCTAGGATGATGATGGAATCCAAATTAGAAAAAGAAGGTATTCTAAATGTAGGTTCACCAAAATATTTAGTTGAAAAATGGATTCTTTATGGTTTAAGGCATAAAACATCACTTTTCTCCAACTAACATTCAAGTATTCCCTAAAGATCTCAATCCAATGAAGAATGGAGGAAGAGATCTGACAATAGGGTATCCTAGGATATGTTTAGATATTAATTATAGTTGAATGAGGGGTTCACCACCAAGTTTAACTTGGAAATGAAAATGAAATGTAAAATGCAACACTAAACCCTAATTTGATGCAATGACCTACAAAATGACCTAGAAAAGTGTGTAAAACAAAATAGAAAGTTGCAAAACAAAAAGTGTGCACCTGGAAACTTGTAGAGACTTGAATGGAGACTAGAAATTATTCAAATCCTAAAATTTTGGCCTATTGGGACTCATTTGTCATCCTGAGTGAATTAGTCCCAGTTCTAGATTTCTACATAGGAACAAGTTTTGGGCAAATGGGTATCCAAATCTGCAAAGATCTCTAAGAAAAACCTATAGTAGGACTCATTCACCACTTGTGGTGAATGAGTCCAATTTGGATTTTCTAGAACTTCAAGATCAGAATATGCGCTTCTTAGTATGCTCAATCTACTTCTCTAGGTTTCTTGATTTGAAACTCTGATTTTATGGTTGTAGATGACCTTTTAGTGACAATTATGACCTTGCAAATGGGTAGACAACTTCAAAAATCTTGTAACCTAATCTTCAATGATCTTTCAAGTCTTCAAAGCACCTATATTTTCTATCACACAAAGAGAGAGAGAGAGAGAGAGAGAAGTGTTGATTGTTAGGGAATGGGTGTTTGTCTTGGTCAAACACCTTTTAGGTAATTAAACCAAAGGATGAAACAATGAAATAAGGACATAGAACATGAAACATAAGGTATGAAACATGAATAATGATACCTTGTGTGATGTCTTGCAAATGATGCTTTATAAATTTGTAACTCATTATGAAATGGCCATGAAGGATGTAGATCTTGATCTTAACAATATGAGTAGAACAATGCTTGATCTTGGTTCTTCAATGCTACATCACAACACTAGCTCAATAACATTCTTGATGATTGATATGCTTGGAATGATGATGGATCTTGAATTGCTACAACAATTGGAGAAGAAATCTACGCTTGAATTCCATAGAAATCATCTTGTAAACTCTTGAATGCTCTTGCAAACTAAAACTTGCTAGTATAGATGCTCTCACAAAAGTCTTAGGTGAAAATGAGTGAAAGAACCTTGTATTTAATCTCAATTATGCAAAAATTCTTCAAAGTACAACACTACAAGCCAACATCAAATCTAAGAGAATAAAATACGACCAAAAAATTGATTTAATTTTAATTTTGGGCCACACGGGACTCATTCACCCAAGATGGCGAATGAGTCCCATCTGCCATAATGTATGGGACCAAAAATCTAAAGTTCTTAGAAAGGTGTAAAAAATAGGTTTGAGACCCAAAAATCTAGGTGGGACTCATTCACCCAATATGGAAAATGAGTCCTAGATCACTAAATCTGGGCCACACAAGCTAGAAACACCTGAATCATGATTGGTTACTGATTGGTGTTGAGATTATCCTAAAAAATATATAATAAATGAGGATTGTCGATGCAAAATAGGGCCAATTAAATCATGAGAAAGCTCAATTATTAATCACAAGCCTAGAGAAGTGTGAAAGTGTGTTACAACACTTTACAACACTCCAAATAAGGCAAGATTAAGGTTGATTTTAATTAAAAAAGAAGTTTATTATGCTTAGTTATTTGATAAAATCTTAGAAAAGTGTGAAAGTGAGTCACAACACTTTACAACACTTTAGCAAGGTACCATTGAAATCCATTAGTTCACAAGGGCCCAAGACCTAATGTGAATGTGTTATCCACATTACAACACTAAATCAAGGCAACATTAAGCCAAAATTCACAAGGAGGTCCCAAACAAGTGTGAAAATGTAAAGGGATACATTTTTCTACATTATAGTAAGATTCATTCTAGCTAAGTTATATATGTCCACAACTTTGCCAACTAAAATTGTTGGCTAAATACATATTTAGCACCACTTTGAGTCCAATTTACCAAAAAAGTAAAAATATTTGAAAAACTTGATGTTTCAATAACTTCTACTTGTGTAAAAAATATATATTTTTTAAATATAAAAAATACCCATTTGTAGATCCATAAGTTTTGTTTTCAAAAATGTATGTTTTAATAGTTTAATTATTATTTATATTTTCTTTTTTACTTTTACTAAATGTAGGTTATCAGCACAAAACATTAGGTTGATTACCATGTCAAGGAAAAATAGTAAAACTTATTAAAAAAAATTGAAAAAAATATGATGCCCTAGATATAAGAATCTATATCAAGATGGTATAATTTTTTTCTATTTTAGATAAATAATTTATATGAAAAATGTCGTCGACTGGAAACAACTAAGTTTTAATACACACACATTTTAATATTTATTTAAAAATATACATTTATCAAAATTGGAAAAAAAAATCCATGCCCTAGAGTTTTAAGTTATAAATACGCACAAAAAAATTGAAGAAAAATAAATTAAATTTACTATATAAAGATTGAAGTCTAATGTAATTTCATTTTTCAGCATTTTATCAGCAACTAAATTATAGTGTTAATTTATAAAAAACTATATTCAAATATTTTTTTTTATGTTTTCAAAAAAGTATAAACATAAAATATACTAAAAAATAAATATTTAATTAGTTTACATCATTTCAAAATTCAAAACATATAAATCACTTTTTAGTGATTCAAGTTTAAAAGTTGGATCAGTGTTGGTTATTTCTTTTATAAAAATGTGACACAACTTTTTACTTTTACCCATATACACTTATATATTTATCTATCTACTTGTATTTAATTATATTAAACTTACTCCCCTTATTGTTGATTGATTGTTTGTCTTCATATATCTTTCATTGATCCATCTTCTTCTTCACGTATGCACCTTCCTCCCAAATTTGATTATAGTACATATTCAATTATCTGTTGCTATCTTCCTTCATAAATTCTATGTTTTAATGACGTGTTTTTTATTCGAGCCCCATAAGATCTGATCTCATTTACCTCCTCTCTTTTTTATGTACTTATACTTTTAAATTTGCCTCTCCATGTTTGTACAAAATCTTCTTTTATTCATATCCCATCTTCTACTTTTTAAAAATTTCTATCTATCTTTTTTCTTATACCTATAGATATATTTCGATGCTTTATCTTTTTCTATTTCCTATGATTACTTCTTCCTCTCCAAATTGATGTCCCTCTTGCTTTGAGAGTAATTCTCTTTTAATACCCAATATGGAAAAAAGACAGCCTTTGGTTGGGAACGTGTCTCTTAGCTTAATCGTTGTCTTTTAGAATAAGCTTTAATCAATGTAAAACCATTAATGAATCACTACTTCTTTATAGTCTTCAGCAATCACCTTTAATCATTGTCCTTTCCTATTCTTAATCATTGCCAATACTTAAGGTAATCATTGCCTTTTCATCCTTAACTCTTGTCTTTGTTATGTTGTGTTTGTGTGGTTAATATGTTGTATATTTATTTATATTAGTTATTATTATATTATAATAGTAATATCATATCCATATATAATGGTTTTATTTATTTATTATAGATCATAATCATAATAATATTTAAATAGTTTGCATTTATATTTTAATATTTATGATGTTGTATTTGATAGTCATAATTATAATATTATCATTGATAATTATAATTATGGTAATATTAAATGGCTAATAGGTATTTTATTTATTTATTTGTTTTTCGATGCTTCATATCCTAGTGTTACAATTTTGTGGACATGACAGTCTACCTCGACATTTTCCTTCACAATGGAAGGAACAGTCACATGCTCCACCAAAAGCCTAGCCAAGGGTCTCAATGGTAGTTGTAGATTACATCGTGCACCCACTCTATCATGTGTGAAGCCCCCACCTCTACCCTGAAAGTATATATAGTCAAAATAATTTGACATCTTATTGAGGATAAACTCACAATAGAGTTTCCTCAAAAAATATTGTAAGACCTCATAGTTATTGCACAGTGGTTGGTAAAAAACCATCCACCACCACTCCCAAAAATTATTTTTTATAAATTCATGGTGACACCAATGGTTGGGGAACCTCTTGCATGCAAGTGGTAAAGGTTCATTAGTTCTTGGTTCCGTGGAAAGGGAACACAATTCAGCTAAATACTAATTTTCTCTTTCTTCACTTGTGCATAGGAAAGTCCAAGTTTGCATAAAATCAATTTAATTCCTCCCTCAAGTATTCAACCAAAAATTAAGCTGTGCACTCATTTCTCCTACATGAGGTACAATCAACTGTGGGATTTGATAATACCTCTCCCATGAGGGGGTGTTGCAATTGTATCATTTAATCTTGCAATCAATTCTTCAAGTTCTCTTTTGTTGTTTTCTATTTAATTTAGAATATTTTATTTTGTTCATACAATATTTCTACGAATTGAGAGAGGATTTTGATGTTTTTCTTATTCGTGTGGGTCTTCATGAGGGGGTGATTGTGAATTTTCAATATTTGGAGCTAGAGATTGATTCCCTAGAAATTAAAACAAAGTTTACTTAAAAAACTAAGTCAATCTATAATAATTTAATTCAAATTTGAAACTAAAACAAATTTGTACCTCTTTCACCTATGTGATGTCTTATGGCATCCTCACGAAGAATCACAAACTACAAGTGGAAATGGCCGACTTTTGGTGAGAACAGGTTGCAAAGATCAAAACTAGCAGGAGAAATCATGAGGAGGGTAGAAATGAGCATGTTTGGCATTGGTTTTTTTATTCATCTTTTACATTTGGTGAGTGCCAAATTTGGCACTTGCCAAATGGCCTATTTTGTAGTTTTTCACAATGTGACACCTTTTTGTGTCATATATTAGTGCACACACCCTTTTATTATATATGTTGTGAAATATAAAATGACATATGTTATGTTGAGTATGGTTGGTATTTTATTATATATGCATTGATATTTTTATACTTAAACAATAGTCATTCCTTTTAGCATTTGATGCTAAAAGTTGACCCAAAGAAGTGAGGTGTATGGAATTTGGAGTTAACTCGTGAATTAGGATTGTTGTAGCCTATGGTAGACCTTGCTCAAGCATTTTTCTATTGAGCCTCCAAGGTCTAGTTGTGGGCTTCAATCATATTTAGTTTAGCGTACTTGACTCAGTGGTGGAAAGATCTTCCTTTGGGCTTTAAATTGTTCTCATCAAGAAAAATTTATGTGCCATTTCTAATACTGATGTGTTGAGATGATGGTAGATAAGAGGAAATATAAACCATATAGCCAAATGGAGATTTTGTCTTTCTTTTTTTTTCTCCTTTTCAAATCAAGTTGATTGTGTTAAGACCCTCTCGAGAGGTCCTTATTTCTTTGGGCTATTGGGGCTCTCCCTTCAAAGTGGAAACTTGGCTTTGATCTTATGAAGGATTGCTACAATAAATTTTTAATATGGATTAGGTTGCTAGGTTCTCTATTGGAATATTGAGAAGAAGAGGTTTTGTTGGGTATTAACAGTGCTTTAAGGTAGTTCATTATTATCAATTATGTGAATTTTCCCAAAAGGTGACTCTTATATGCTCAATTTTGTATGACTACTAATGTGACAAGTAGCTATCGACTTTGATCTCTTTATATTCCATTTTTTTTCATTTGGAGGTGAAAGATCAAGTTGTTGAGGTGGTTGCACATGTTTTCCAAATATGACATGGATGATCACTTGACTACTATTTGTTTGGGTAGTTATAGGAAGAAAAATTCTTGGTAAAGGAAGGAAATTAAGGAGCTAGGTATTCATCAAGGGAATGAAGATTTACCTTCCTCAAAAAAGGTCAATGAGTCCAATATTCTATATCAACTAATGAGAGATGCTCAAAGGGGGAAGGGGTTAGTGTGGTGAGTCCTTCTTTGTAGGTGTAATGTCATAAAATTGCACCTCTTGCAATTTCACATGCATTCTTGAATTTGCTTTAGTGTCCACTCCCTTAGCATTTGTGTCGGCTCATTTCAGCCCTTGCATCAGCCTTTTTCCCATTCTCAGGATGCTCAAGGACGCCTTTTCAGCAACTACCCTTGCTCGTCAACTTTGCATCAAACCTTGTGCTTTTCCAATTTGTGTCATTTTGTAGTGTGATGTGTCTGGACACTAGCACACCATGTAGATGTCTACATGTCGTCCTAGCGTACTATGATGTGTCAACATTCAAATGGTCATTTCCATGCATTTTTTCCACTTGTCACCTCATTTTGTTGGTGGTAACAACCCATGATGCCTTGTAACCGTTCGGCTAGCTTCTTTTGTCTCTTTAAGAGTTGTCTTTTCAACTCATTTGGTCTACTTCTCCTTCTTGGCTTCTATCTTGGACATTCTCTCATATTCCTCCTACTATTTTGCTTGCACAATTCCATACAACTTGCTACAACAACATTCTCTAAAGCTCTCACAACACTCTTTGCAACACTCTTGGCTCTTGCAGCTCTATTTCTCTCTCCATTTGGCTTCCTTAAGCCTTGTAACTCTACCTCCCTCACCTTGTGCTTGTGTCACATCTTGGGATTTCACACATCCCCTATCTATTGCATCTATATTTTGTGAAACAGGTTCTCCTCCTTGAGTGGGGATTGCTCTTATCACCTACATTTTGTGATACAGGTTCTCCTCGAGCGATGTTTTCTTTTATGAGCATCACATACTTTATTTCTCTCTATCTATCTGGCTATCCATGGAGGTGGGAACACCAAAGTAGGGCTTTGACTGAGGAAAACCAGTATACAACCCCAACCTTTTCTCCAAATCTTACACATGTAGGTATTGAAGACATTCATTTGCTAGAGGATTCATTACTTGGGTTTTTGTGATAAGTTTCTATCTCTTATTCTTTTCAACTCTATCATTTACTTTACTTTATTCTAGTGTTGTTATATTTTGTTACTTTCTCACATTCCAAGATTTCTTAGCAATTAGAGTAGAAGTAAACACTTTGTTGTTTTCTGTGACATTCTTTTTTTTTTGTCCGTACAAGACGTCAGTGTGCCTGTGAGATGCCAGCATGCCATGCTATTTTCCTTGACCCGCGCTAATGTCCTTCGGATGAGAGCCTATTAGTTTGTCCATAAAACCTCTATGATTTGATTTTTCTGATTCTAGAATTCTCATGTTGTTCCTTGAGGTAGTTTAGGGTAGTTTGTCCCTTGGGAATCTCTTGAGAATAGAGAGACTCATGAGTAGAAAACTCCCCTTCTCTACATTTTGGTGAACCTAACATGAACGACAATATTTTTCAAAAAATTAGGAATTTATTTACCCCAACTTGGTGGGGTCATAACTTTTGACTCTGTGCTCAAAATTCAGAACCATTTGAACTGTTGGAAAGGTCTCCAAGAGGACTAATTTAGTTCCAAAAATATAAGAACAATGCAAGTTTCAACCCAAAATTCTACTCCGAAGACCTCCAAAAATGCAAATTACTAGAACCTAGAAAATACCAAAAAGGTCTGAAAATATGGATTTTTGGTTTTTCTTAGTTTTGTCACCCTTGGATTGCTCCAGATTGATCGACGTGTCTCTATCTCTTTTTCAAAATGTATTTTCTATCTTTCTTCCTTATATCTCTTTACAACTTTGTTAAGAAGCTTCAAGAAGTTTTGTTACAAGCGTGTGAAAATGAGTTCTTGTCTCCTTTCTTATTATTCTTTGTTGATCCCTCTCCTAAGATTCCTTCTAAGGATATTTTCGTGCAAGAGGATGAAATCATTGATACCTTTCTTAATGTTACTCTACCTTCTATTCATTTCAATGCACTCTCTTTTGGAGATGATGCATTCGTGAATGATGAATATCTCTTTCATTCCAATGCACTCTCTTCTAGGGATGTTGCAGTGGTGAATAATAAATCTCATCTTTGTTCTGATGCACTCTCTTCCAGAGATGATGCATTAGTAAATGATGAATCTCCTTCCACATTTGATCCTCCCTAGATTGATGTTGAGAATATTTCTTCAAATAAGCATTTTGTTAGTTGTGATGAATCTATAAATGTAATCTATGTCTCTACTACCCCTCAAAGGCCTAAGAGACTGGTCATTTATCTGAATCTAGCTAGTCCTCCTAAAAAGATTTGTTCTATTGATGGTATCACATTTGATAGAAATTCTCTTGATCTTTCTAAGGCTCCCTCTTATAGAGTGGTAGCCCATACTTATAAGAATAGAATGAATAGACAACCAAGTCTTCCTCAAGCACCTAAACCTACATCTAAAGCACCTAGTGATTATGATCTTATTGAGCAACTCCTTGTTACTCTGACAAAGATCTTGTTGTGGGACTTGCTTCAGTTTGCTCTAGTTTATCAAGGTATGCTTTAGGAAGCCTTGCAAAAGGTCCCATTGCCTTCTTTTCCTAGGCCAATGGATGTTAATGCTTTGATGGATCATATTCATGTGAATTTTTTGAATATCACATTTTATCTGCAAGAACTCTCGCCTTTAGAAGTATAATTCAACAAGTGGACCCTCTAATGATTATAGTCAACATTAACAATATCAGCATTAGATGTACTCACATTGATGTCGGTTAAGCGCTTAATGTATGTAGCATTGATTTGTTGCCTAAGATTAATAATGATTCATCTTCTCTTAGTGCTTCTTCTATTGACATTTGTGGGTTCGATAATGTCGGTCAACAAGCCCTAGGCACGATAGTCTTGCTTTTGAAGTTGGGACCCATTACCATACCCACCCTTGTATATGTTATGTTAGAAAAGTTGCCATATAACCTTCTTCTTGGTAGACTATGGATTCACGCTATTGGTTTAGTCCCATCTACCTTGTATAAATCTATTAAGTTCATTTGCAATGATCGAGTAGTCGTGTAGTCAGGGTTGACCCTGAGGCTATGCACTTATGTGAGATGGTAGCTACCGGTCATGTTTCAGTTGTGCCTACTTTTGTCCCTTCAGTATCTCTAATGTGTCAATGTTTACTCTAGTAGTACCTACTACAAAGGATAATCTAGAGATAGATATCCCTAAAGAAGATCCTTCTGAAGGAAGAAATCTTAAGTCTACTCCTATCTCTTCTTAGGAAAATGCATGTCTTGGTGATGATTGGGGTTCCTTAGACTTTACAGAAGCCTTCAGTGGAGAACATAAACTCGACCTAATCCACTTAAACCTTTCAATAGCATCATCCACACCCATTATCAAAGATGATTGGATGATCCCACAATACTAGTTTACAATTTTTGGCCAAACTAGACACTAAACTGATTTTTTTCTAACTAAATATTCACTTTTAGGTACCTATAACGACTAAACCATGAGGAATTTGAAGATGATGAAAACTAGTGAATTATGACATTTTGTCTGTAGATTCTAAATATATTTTTTTCAAAAATTTTGGAATAAGATTGTACTTCTTTTTCCATCTCTTTTGAAAACTATTTTATTTTAGTTTAAACACAATTTGTAAGGAGTGATGCTCACTGTATACAACATAACTTTTTTTCCATGAAGGATAAAATTCTAATTTTCTCGAATTTAGATTTGTAACTTTGATATCTAGCACTTTCATTTGGTTTCATAGTGTTTTATTGAATATTTTTTCCTTAATCAACTTTCAAAGTCAAACCAATTGCAATTCAGACATAGGAAAACTATATACAATTTTTTTTTTTGTATATAATCAAAATTTACTTATTTTATTTTGTTGGATCAAGGACTTCAATATCTAGTGCATTGATATTTTAAAAAAAAAAATTGATAATATCTGCTATTTTTCCACATGTGTAGAACAAAGAGTTTGATTTTCAATGAAAAACCTACATTCACAAGAAATAAAAAATAAAATAATAATTAAATTAAATTTATTTAAAATTATACTTTTTGGGAAGCTTATAATAAGGAATGCATACTTACACAAAATAAATTTTAAATGAATTCATTTGATCCCCCAAAAGGTAAATCAAAAGTGGTTTTATCAACATTTTGATAGGTGTAAAGGAGACTCCGTTATAGGTATGGTTTAAAATTAGCGGGGTTCTATCCAAGGGGGTTTCATCTAAGGTGGTTTGATCAAATCCTCTTCAATTGGAATTATTTAAATGGAACTTTTCAAGACTTAAATCATTATATTTTCTAAAAATATGTGCTTTCAACAAAAATCAGGATCTCCCATAAATTATAAACCAGTATTGTGGGATCACCCAATTATTCTTTTGTATTGTGTGATAATGTGAGAAATAGTTGCAATGTCCTTAATGTCGATCCTCCTCCTAGGGAAGATGATTGTGCTTCTATTAAAGAGGTTAATGCTAGAAATCTTGTAAAGATGAATGATGGTGATCCCGTAGGGGAGCATAATCCCCATTGTTGGAATAATCCTCTCTATGAAAATCATCCTCCTTCTCAGGATTTATAAACATTTTATGACCCTGGCTTTAAGCTTGTCTCTAAATATGGTTATAGGCATAAAGGTTGTGGGCCATAATGAACAAGGCATTTAGGTCCCTATAGAATGTGCACCTCATAAGTGTAATGTGGGGCTTGGTTTCTTGAATGAACAATCTAAACAAAAACCATGGTTGAATGGTGACATGAATCCTACTCAACCTCATTCTCTTAGATTGTTTCATCCTCTATTGTCTTATATCTTTGTGTCTTCTTCTTGTGAGAAGACAATATTTTATCCACAAGAGAAAGGTCTTCTTGCTACTCCTCGTGATTTATCTGAGCAAGAGTGTATCTTGTTAAGGCTTCTAAAAGCCCACTTGATTACTCTTCCTCCTCCTACCCAAGAAATTTCACAAGCATGATAAAAAAAACATTCTTTCTATGCATACCATCAAGTGCTTGGTCATTCCACTAGTGAATGTAAGGCCTTGAATGATAAAATATAACAACTTCTTGATTCATGCACCATCACTCATTTATTCACCGATGCACCTTCCTCTTCTTCAAATGACAAGTGATATCAAGGTCTACATCTATCTTGTATGTTCTAAGTATCTTTCATGGTTCTCCTCCCATGTATGTTGGGGGTAGTGATAACTTCTTCTAGAGATATGTGTCCTTCTAAGGAACCCCTCTCTTTTATCTTCCTTTCAAATGAAGTGTCCATTGAGTGAACCCCCTTTTCTTTTGAAGGGTTCCCAAGGGACCCCCTTTGAAAGCTTTTCTCTCGAATGAATTCTATGACATCTAGCTTGGGGGTAGCCTGACTAGACCTATATTTTCTATGACTGTCTTGCAACACAACTTGCAGTAGCCACAAGTTCATCTGATTAGTTTTTCTCTGCAAGACTAGGAACCTGTAGAGCTCTTTTGCATCAAACTTTCTTAACATGTTTTTGTTTGTGGATTAACATGTTGCTTTGTAGGTGCGCCTATGAAGCTGCTTTCCAGTCTCACTCTCTAGAGTCCCCTCACATTGGGCTTCCTTCATGAGAGAGTACTTGGGGGAATTCCTTCTTTGTAGGTCTGAGAGCCTCTGAAATGCTTGCATCCTACAAGATATGTTCACCATTGGTCGATGGACCTCTGGTGTAGTTTATTCAACTATGTAGGAGAGAGTACCTGCAAAATATTTTGTTTACCTTCCATAGGTCTACGGATCTATGGTGCATTTGTTCAACTCTCCTTAGGTTTGAAGACCTTTGGAGCCATCTCTCTTGGGATTTTCATTCCTTTCAAGCTTCTCCATCTCTCTCCTAAATTCTCTTTCTTCTCAATTGTGTATACTAGATCGAAGATCTACATCTTCTTCATCCTGAGTGTATGCTCTTTCTCTCTTTGATATTGGTTGCTTCCCTGACTTTTGGGTGCATTCTTCTCTTGAAGCAATCAATCCTTACATTCTTGTCTTCTTTTTAGAATTATTCTATGTGTTATGTTCTTAATTTGGAGACTAAGCATAGTACTAAGACAACCTTTTACATTGAGGTCTCTTTCACTTTGTTGACTCAAATCCTTTAGCTTGTTGTGTGCCTATGTGTGTGTGTTTTTATATTTTGACCTCATGATGTATTGGATTTTTATGTTCTAACTTTATTGTCTTATGCATTTCTTTTTTGTCTAATGTGTTTGTTTTGTAAGTCTTTGGCTTGGGGGCATGCTTCCTTGGTTCGAAGAGTTATCTACTTCCTTTACAATATCCTTTTGGCATAATGATGTTATTTATGCTTAGTAGATTTCCTTTAGCATGCATATTAGTGTAGATTCATATGCCCACTAAAGTGGGGTAAAAATGTAATGTTGTAAAATTAAACCCCTTGTGATTTCACATACATTCTTGTATCTACTTTAGTATCCACTCCCTTAGCATTTGTGTAGGATCATTTCAGCCCTTGCATCAGCCTTTTTCCCATTCCCAAGATGCTCAAGGACCCCTTTTAAACAACTACCCTTGCACGTCATCTTTGCATCAAAGCTTGCACTTTTCTCGTTTGTGTCGTTTTGTAGTGTGATGTTTTGGACACTAGCGCATTGCACAAACATCTGTGCATCGCGCTAACGTCTTATAATGTTTCAACATTCAAATGGTCAATTTCATGCATGTTTGCCACTTATCACCTCCTTTTGTCAGTGATAACGGTCTAGGATGCCATGTAATCTCCCAAGAAGATTCTTTTGCCTCTTTAAGAGATGTCTTTTCAACTCATTTGGTCTTGCTCTCCTTCTTGGCTTCTATCTTGGACATTCTCTCATACTCCTCCTGCTATCTTGCTTGCACTGTTCCATACAACTTGCTACAATAGCATTCTCTAAAGCTCTCACAACACCCTTTGCAACACTCTTGGCTCTTGCAGCTCTATTGCTCTCTACATTTGGCTTCCTTAAGCCTTGCAGCTCTATCTCCCTCACCTTGTGCTTGTGAGCATCTTGGGGTTTTACACATCCCCTATCTATTGCATCTATATTTCTTGATATGGGTTCTCCTCCTTGAGCGAGGATTGTTTTTCTCACCTACATTTTGTGATACAGGGTTCTCCTCCTCGAGCGAGGTTTACTTTTATCACTCATCACATACTTTATTTCTCTCTATCTATCTAGCTATTTGTGGAGGTGGAAAAACCAAAGCGAGGGTTTGACTAAGGAAAACCCCTATACAACCCCAACATTTTCTCTAGATCTTACACATGCAGGTAGTGAAGACATTCATTTGTTGGAGGCTTCATTACTTGGGTTGTTGTGAGAAGTTCCTATTTCTTATTCTTTTCAACTCTATCATTTACTTTACTTTATTCTAGTTATGTTATATTTTGTTACTTTCTCACGTTCCAAGATTTCTTAGCAATTAGAGTAGAAGTAGACACTTTGTTATTTTCTGTGACATTCTTGGTTTTTTGTCAGTACAAGACACGAGTGTGTCAGTGAGACACCAGCGTGCACCACATTGTCATCCTTGACCCACACTGATGTCCTTCGACCAAGAGCCTATCAATTTGTCCAGAAAACTTCTATGATTTGTTCTTTCTGATTCTAAAACTCTTGTGTTGTTCCTTGAGGTAGTTTAGGGCAGTTCGCCCCTTGGGAATCTCTTGAGAATAAAAAGACTCATGAGTAGCAAATCCCCTTGATCTATAGTAGGTAACCCAACCTTCTTTTCAATCTCCTAAAGAAAAAAAATCAATGGATGGTTCAAGGTCTAATGGGAACCTAGAGATAAGAACCCTAAAGTTTGGTTTAACTATAAAAATGAGACGTTGAGCTCGTTAC
Organism: Sequoia sempervirens; assembly: GCA_007258455.2. Lineage (NCBI taxonomy): Eukaryota > Viridiplantae > Streptophyta > Pinopsida > Cupressales > Cupressaceae > Sequoia > Sequoia sempervirens. Next base: position 17,337 of record VDFB02351612.1, read on the forward strand.
TCCCATTAGATTCAAGCTTAGCACTTAAAGATGGGAATTCCACTAGAAAGCAATGAGGTTTAACTGAGTCAAAAGATAAGGATGATGGTAGGATAGAACTTTCCCTTGAGCATTTTGGTTTCAAGCCACCTTGAGTTGATAGATTTGTTGTTGTTTTTAGGTTTTTAGCCTTGTTTGTTATTTCTTGCCCATATTGATAAGGTGCTAATGATTTTTTATTATTCCTAACTTTATGTTGATTGTTTCTTTATGTAGTTCCATATCAATGTAAATGCATTTTTGATATATCTTTATTAATCTTCATACAAAAATATGACCCTTTCAAATTCTCTCTTTCCGATCCATAACTCCACTCAAAAACATTTTACCAACAAATTAATGTGAACGGTATGAACGTGTAAATTCACTTCAAAATTATTTAATTGATGTAGAAAACATAATCCCTTTCCCGCGCTTGAATAATAAGTCCTGAATGCAATCCATATTACTTATACCTAAAAAAAGAAGCCACGCACTGTCCACTCAAACTTATAAATATTTTATAATGATAACTGTAAGGAATACCACAATGGAACTCCACGTGAAGTTTGACGAGTTGTTTGGATGCTTTCGTTGGAAAAATAATGCTTGTACATACGGCCCATCAATGAACATGTCAAGCAGCAAGCATGTGGCTAGATGCCGTAGAAAAAAATGAGTGGTTGAAGAAGAAGTTCATATAGATGAAGGGATTTCTCAGAGATCCGAATGACACAAGGAGCCGACGAAGCCATGGCTGCAGAGCATCAGCGACATTGTTTGAGACAGAGGGCATATTACAAAGATGGGCTGTAAATCTTTGTATCAGAAGAGCACCAATCTATTGAATTTTTGCTATAAGATGGGGCAAAAGATAGGAGATGTCACACACAAATGTACCAAACAACATAGTGGAGTGGTTGCAGTTGATTCACAACCAACAGGGGTAGGAGCTAACTTAAGAGCATGTTAGACTACTCTGTGTAGGCAGTTATTGTGGTGATTGGAATGGGGGAAAGGACAGGACATATTTGCCCCTGCATGTCCACAACACTACAAAATAAAGGCTTGATGGGTTAACTATCCATATCTAAAAGCAAGCTAAAATGGGTAGTCACTCTTTGATGGTTTTATAATATAGATTTTCAAATTGAGCTGTGATTACTGAAGCCCACCTTTTGGAGTTTTGTTTGCTTAATTCTCCCTTGTTGTGAGTAGATGATAACTCTGTGGATAGGAGAAGGACTCATTACAAAGGAGAAAATAGTTGCTGATAAATCTGTGGATAGGAGAAAGATTCATTACAAAGGAGAAAATAATTGAATATGTGGATAGAAGGAGGATTGAATATGGCATGGGATTGTTTATGTTAATTGAGTTTTTTCTTTAAAGTATCTGATAAATCGTTGAGGGTAAAAGGATTCATTATAAAAAAATAGCCTGGATATAGCACGAATTACTTATATCAACAAAACTGGAAGTTGTATTACAAGCTAAAGAATATTACAAAATCCATGATTTGTTGTTTGATTTGGCTATATTATATTAGACATAAAAAAAATCTGGTTTTGTTGTTGAAGAGGCCTTCAAAACAATTTATCCAAACACTAAAAATATCTGGTTTTGTTGTTGAAGAAGCCTTCAAAACCATACTTACAATGATGTGGTAGGGGCTGATGTAGAATTCCACTGGCCGAGAAAGAATGAATGGCTATATCATCTCACAGAGCTGCTTCAGGGTATTTAATTATTCCTTCTCTTTTAGCCTAAGTTATCTTGATCTACTATTAATTCCTGTTATAGTAGAGGACTGCAGGTTATATGATTGCGCCACTTTGATGCTGAGCAATCTGTTTATTTGGGAAAAATCTGAAAAGATTTAGAATTTGATGATTTATTTTGGTATTTTATGCCATGTCAAATGAATACGTCATTAGCTGGCAGATTTACATACAAGCTTCTATACACACGAAAATGTTTCTAGGATTTTCAAAATCATGTTCAACAACAAAATGTGTGAGTATTTGGTTCTGTATTTGTGTGAATGTGTGCTGTTCCAGGCAATGTTGAATATTTTGCATCATTTAACTCTGCTTTACATGATCTTCGCTGCTTAATTGTTTGTATTTTTTTTTTTGGCCATATAAGTTTTTTGTGCAAAGATATTTAGCATTAAGCTAAAAATATATATTTTTATATTTCTAGTTGCTTGTTTTTCTTTTCTTTTCTTTTTTTTTAAGCAATTTTTACTCAATCATTGAACAAAAGGTTCAGCTTGTGTCTGAAGCCTGACTCCAGCATAAAATGATTAGTTTTTTGTTTTTTTTTCTGCAAGAAGTTTAGTTTTACTCAAACAATGGCTTATCTATGCTAAAGTTATTAGATAGGGAATTGGCCCTTGTCATCCAATCTCATCAGCTGTATCACTTTGGTAGCCTTCCATATAAATTAAAATTTGAAGTTTTTTTTTACTCATGTCATTGATATTTTATTTGATTGTGTGCAATTTTGTAACATCAACTTTTCAGGCCAATCTCCCTGATCCATCATCAAGATTAGATAACTAGAAATCTGAGAAAAATAAATTATATTAATGTTAGATGATTTATTTTTATTAGCAATATGTTTAAAGACTATTAGATATTCAATTGTTTCGATCACCAGAAATTCCACAGATTATTATTCTATTTTTCCTTCAATACATGTGATTTATATTCTTTCGAAATTCATGGTAACTAGCCAAACTATTTTTTTCTTTTAATCCAAAATCATCATTGGACTAAGAAAAGCATGAACTGTTTCCAGAAGCATGGAGGAAACTTAAAATTAAATATCATAACCCAAACTCTAATTTAGAAAAACACTTAAAATCAAATTCTACTTAAAAAATAGAAAAACGCTATAGGTTGTTTCAATATGTCCATTTTCAGAGATTGATAGGGCAGTGTAATGCCCTTGCTTTGTATTGCTCTTTTTGATTTGAATAAATTTTTACCCCTCTTTTAATTTTCAACATGTCCATTTTCACCTTAGTTTATACTAGCTCAATCTTTACCATTCCCTTTGAACTAATAAAAAATTATCTAATGGAACATGAGATTCTCACTCTAAATTCCAACACCAATGTGGTCTTTATTTTCTTGTGCTGATATACAGATTGGAACATTTCTTTGTTTTGGGTTAAATAAAAGAGAGCATATTAAGTTAGATTTATGCAAGGCTAAGGGTTATAGACATCGAGAGTCCATATACATTTTTGTCGACTGTATGACTTCAATTATTTTCTTTCCCTGAATGGATGTCCCACCAAGTCAGATTGAATTCCTTTTCCTCCAAGTTTTAATACACTGCATTTGTTAATTAAATGAAATGAATTTCGTTAGTGTTTAAACGGAGAAAAAGAAGTTAGAATAGAGCATATGTGGGAAAGAAGTTTTAGAATTTCTACAGGTTTACACACAAGTTCTTGGCTTTATGACTATATTCGCTATGCTAATGGTGACAAAGACTCTTACCTAATGGTCCTATGGAAGGGTACTTAGCTGGTACTAAAGAGAGAATTGGGGACCTTTTATATACATCTAGTCCTAAATAATTTGAAAATTTTCAAGGAGTTTTCAACTAGGTCACAACTAAAAACGTTACTGCAAAATAAAATTTATCTTGGCCATGGAAGTGCTATGCCGCTATCAGATAGCTTCAGTCCCCATTCATAGGTGGCTTAAAGTTTTATTTATGATTCTCCTTTTCCTTTAACTAGGTTCATCGGCTTCCATGGGGCTGCCTGGAGCCAGAGTCCACCCGCGAGATGCTGGTTAGCAGGCAAACGATAAGAACAGACACCTGGTAATAACTCCTCATACAAAATTATTATAACCGCACGAAACCGAAATGCCTAAGAAAACCTGAAGTTTAAAAAGTCTAGGAAATGGAACTTTTGTTGGATGACAACAGTCGGAAATGCTGATTTGGGCCTCCATAAAATTTGGAGATATTGAGATTGTAAGCATCATTGAAGGGATTGATTGACGTTCATCCCTAAGCCTTCTATCTCAAGGGGAAGTGCTGTCTAAGGGCAACATTGTCGCGAACAATGAAGAATATACCTTTATCTTAAATAGACTCATCATCAGAGTTCAGAGCGACAACTGAATACTGAGATGGTCTGATCTCACTAAGTACCTTATTCCTATCATCTTAAGAAAAATTAAATAACCGTGGGTTATATTGGACTGCAACTGTGGGATTCTCTGGAAGTTCGTTTTTCCTTTTATTTTCAACTTGACAAACAACCTTTCTCTTCATCTTCTTTCATACAGGCCCTCTGCAACTTGGATTTGACATGGGTTCCAGTGAATTGCTTTGCCTCCGTTGCCTCACAATTCCAATCCGTAACAAATAGGATCGAATGCCCAAGCAAACTGAACCACCAACAGGCCATACCATAAGCCTCCAAATCCAATCTTCAACCAGAAGGCAAGTACCAGAGCTATAGGAGTGCCCCAAAAGTAAAATGACCCAAGATTGATCCTGGCTCCAATTGCAGGCCTGGCACTACCTCTAAGAACACCACAGTCAGTTGTCTAGGACAGTTACCCAATTCGCATACTCCCATAATAGGCATAGCTGCAGCAGTCAAGGCCAAAACATGATCATCTTCTTTGAAGAGCTTTCCCCATTTATATCTTAGGATAGTGGTCCATGTTATACTGAACAGGGCTATGATCACTGCCTAGGGAAACTTGAAGTTTAAATTCTAGGAGATGGAACTTTATATTCATAACATTTCTAGACTTAGCAAAATATACAGAGCCCCTTGACTCGACTCACCCGTGCTTGATTTACTCTGTTGTCGACTCGTCAAGTAACTCACCAGCTTTTTCAAATAGCTGTACTGAGGCTTGATCCTGCGTAGCATAATTTAAAAAGAAAAAGAAAAAAAACCCTGTTTATCACATTTTTTAAGCTCATGTTAGTCACCCTTGAAAATTTTCAGAGAATTTAATATCGCAAAGCTCACAACTTATTCATTGATTTGGTGGAATTTATATCTATAGAAAAAATTATATGTTTTAATTGTAAATTTGTCCACCGAAAGGAGTGTCTCACTACCATTGCATGTATACGGGGTAATACTGTTGACAATTGATGCATGCGTTTCACCGATTGCAGCTCATCGTAACCTCAATGCTTAGGTTTTAACGTTTCAGTCTATCTTTAGAAACAACGAGTTGTGTATTAGTGTTGTTCCTTTTTTCTATATAAGCATAATAATAAATACAGTCTGCAAAAATACAGAATCTTGTATTAACTTCAGTATTCTGTTTTTTTCTTTTCCGATCTCTGCTGTTATCTTTCTAACCCTGATGCAGGAATTTGGCTTGCTTTTAGATTCTACAAACTACAAAGACTACATTACTTCAAACATCTTTTACAGTACAAGTACTTGAGCTACATTAGCATCTTTACCTTGCCTTAGGGTAAGGTCCCATGGAAGGGGGCTTTCTAAAAAAATTTCAGAGATTTTTATGCATATATGAACTTAAATATCTTACAATGAAGGGTGTGAGAGTTTCTAAATATGCCCTAGCTTGTCTCCTTGTGTACATTGCAAATTGGGGAATATCTGAAAGCAAGAAGCTTTGGATAAATGGGGGAAAATCGCTTATCCTCAGAAGTAAGGAAAAACAGGGGAAGAAGATTGTTCCCATCTCTATCAGATAGATTTAATGAATTGGTTATAGATTTGCATATACAGTATCCATTATAGCAGCATTAATCGTTTGGGGAAAAAATCGGCAAACCAAAAGTTCAGGATTTTTTGAAAAAATCGGATTTACAAAAAAACATAAAAAATTGAAGAAAAAGTCAGAAACTACTTTGTTTTTAAATTTAATGGCATTTCCATAGCATGCAGACATTGAGAGTAAATAAAATATAGAGTTCAATCCATGAATTATAGAAAATAGATTTTTGTTGATTATATGGGTGTGAAGAGAAGTGGGAGAAATTTCTAAAATTCCCTAGGTGATTCCATCTCAAACTATGTTTTTAGCTTGTCATGGCATTCTATCACCATGAGTCCACATTTCTTTGAGGCACTTTTCAAACAGTTCACTGCTTGCTGCTATGGCTAAAAGCCTAAAACAGGTGCTTTCGAACAAGCTATGGATGCTTGAAAAAAATCTATCAAAGCACAATAGTAAGCAATAGCATAGACAAGGCAGTGAACTGTTTGAACATTTCTTTGAGGCATTTTTTCAAACAGTTCACTGCCTTGTCTATGCTACCACATTTTTCATTCATGTCTACCAAAGCATTTTATCAAACGGTTCACTACCTTGCTGCGATGGCTAAAAGCCTAAAACAGGTGCTTTCGAACAAGCTATCGATGCTTGGAAAAAATCTATCAAAGCATAATAGTAAGCAACAAGGTATGGTCTCATGGTTTTTTTTCATGCAAAAATCAGTGTGATTTTATTCGGCTATTTTTGCAGGTTTTAAACGCGGCTTTTTGGCGACTTTGCAGTTTGAAACAAGAAAAAATGGTTGACCAAGAGGTCAACGATTTTTTCAAAAAATCGGGGAAAAAATCGTTCAGCCTGCAGATTTTTTTAAAATCGTGATTAATCGGGATTTTTTGCAGATTTATGCAAAAGAAGTTTTCTATACATGGTATAATAAATAGAGGGGAAATCAACTTATAGCTGAAAGGTTAGACAGATGCTTGTGAGATGATGTAAGAGTGTTGAAATCATCTGGCTCATATTATTGGCCAATTCGCAGGGTATTGAAACTGAGGAAGAACAGACTGGGTACGCTTTCTGGTTTAAGAAGATTTGGTTAGAAGCAATACTCGCGAGTACTCGCACTCCCCTCCCAGCCTTGAGTTTTTTTCCGGACAAACTCGTGATGTAAACTGTAAGTCGCGCCTGCCGAGCTTTTCCGCAAATAATCGCGAGTTAAACTGATTTCATCGCGCTTCAATAAAATCACCCCAAACAAAAAAAATCACGATTTTGAACTTTATGGTGATTTTTTTTCATTTTTCCCGAAAACACTGACTTTAACCTTAGCGCCATATTTTCCCCGCAAATTTTAACCCTAACCCACACTTTTCCAAAACAATTCCAACTAAATCATGATTATTTGAAAAAAACTTTTATCTTTGGTTAGCTTTTGATAACATTTTTGGCTACTTTAAGGCATCTTGAAATAGGAGATAGAACTAAGGAATAGTGGGCACAAACCATACAATGAGGTTCAATGATGTTGTTGTGATTGGGATTGAATAGTTTGTCAAAGGTCAATTAAAGAAGTCGAATAGTGTTGTGCATATCTCATTCCTAAAGGTTCAAGAATGTTCTTATAGTCAATACTACATATTAAGTTTGTCAAATGGTCAACTAAGAAAGCTGAATAAATACGGTTCTAGGATCATTTTGGATAGGAAGAATCGAGAGTAGTGACAAGGACAATAATGTGTTCCAGAAGAGTTGGACTTAGAGTCTAAAGTTATTGAGTATGATTGAAGTAGGGATTTCAAAGGAAAATCTTAGAGGTCATAGGAAGGCTTGGGGAGTTGGACTTGCCCATACCAAACATTGGAGTAGAAGTCTAAATGTAGGGCATGGATTTGAAGGTCCCTCCAACAGTGCTTCTATGAAGCGACAAATGATGCCTTAAGCTAAATGGATCAACGTTGAGGGTGTTGCTTGTTTTGGAGTGGGGGGGGCGGGGGGATGTAAAGAACTTGAGCTTATGATATGGGCACTCCAAGTGAAAATTGGGTCTTGGGGAGTAGGACCAAAATGAGTGCTAGGAGTCCTCCAAAAGTGGACCAAGGCATCCCAAATCAGAGTGCCACTTGGGTGTTTCAAAACATGGAAC
>VDFB02351613.1:0-15561 GCA_007258455.2 Sequoia sempervirens
ATCATTCAAGAGTGATTATCAAGCATTTTGCAGCATCATTCAAGGATCAAACATCATGTCAAAGTGTTCATGCATCATGTTTGTTTGTGAGCTAACATTTGTGATGTAGGTTCTTATGATTCAAGCAAGCATTCAAGTCAAGATCCATAATGTACAATCAAGAGTCAAGATATACATTCATGCTAGCCATTGCATACAAGATTGCAGCCTTTTGTTCAAGGGTTTGGTGAGTTACAACATTGCATAGTTGTTCATTCATCATTCATTCATTCTATTTCATTTCATTTCAAGGTTTGGTTACCAAAATAGGGTTTGACCAAGGAAAACCCCTATCTACTAACAAAACAACATTTTTCCCTCTCTTTGATGTGTGATTTATAGATTTAGGTTGGAGATCCGTTGAAGAGCAAGATTGAAGAAAATTTGTCAAGTTGTCAAAGTTGTCATCTACATTGCAAGATCACATAAAGTCACCTATAGGTTGCAATTCAGTGTTTTAGACTAGAGATTTGACAACAGAAGATACAGGAGAAAATTAGAGGACATCAGAGTTTCAGATCAACCCTAATACTAGGACTAAATCACCACTTGTGGTTCATGAGTCCTAATATACCTATTTTCAGACATTTTCTATAGATCACGTTTTAGCAATTCTAGATTTCGGTTTCGGCCCGAAACCCTAAACTAGGACTAGATCGCCCCTATTGCTGTAAGAGTCCCATTGTGCATTAAAAATTAGTATTTCTATCATTTCAGGCCTCAATTTAAGCCCCTTTAGTTTCTAGGTGCTACTATGTCCTTTCTAAGTTCATTCTTCTGATTTTTAGTTTCATATCTTGAGTTGCATAGCTAGCTTAACATATCATTGCATTTCTTTCTTTCCAATCCCTTACTTGGTGGTGAACCCCCTTTTAGTCTTTAATCACATCCTAAGCCACCTTATTGCAAATATCTTTCCCTCATTCCATCCCTAGATTGAGATCTCTAAGGTTTCCTTGAGTGAAACTTGAAGGAAGTAGGTGGAAATGTCCTAAACCCTAGTTCTATCTTCCAAGAATATTAGATCCCCCTATTTTCTAGGTTTAATTTGGTGAAACTAGCCTTTAGAACACTTCCTTTCTCTAATTTTTAGTGCATAATAGTCCTAGATCTAGCTTGCATTTCCTTTGCATTAGGTCTTGCATTAGTTAATTTGCATCTAGGGTTTCTTAATCTTGCATTAGTGAAAGTGCATATAGGTTGTAATTTTGCCTCTTGCATCACTGAAATTCACTTAAAATCTATAATTGCACTTATTCTAGACATCATTTAAACCAGAAAACATAACATTCACTCAGAATTTGTTAAAATTCATGTCAAAACCCTAATCTAGGACGGATACTCCCCTTTGAGTGATTTAGTCCCAGTGCAGATTGTTTTACCTAATTTTTGAGTATTCAGTGTGGATTGTTTTGTAACATTTGAATCCTTGGAAAAACCTAACTAGGACTCATACGCCCCTCTAGGTGATTTAGTCCCATTTCAGATCTTAAACTGCATTTTACAATATTAAAAACTCTATTATGTGTTTCAGTTTGCTATTATTATATTTTTGTTTCAATTTGCAGATTTTATGTTTCATTCATTTCATTGCATCTACCTTAATTGTGTTTGACTCAAAGTATACCATTTATCTTTTGTTCATTATATCTTTCATTTCATTAATTATCCCTTGCATGAGCTTTACAACTTGGTGTCTTATTGCTAATACTATAGTCAAACAAAGTTCAAGACTCATGTCATCCCACAATAGTACAATCATCATAGATCTTGGGTTATCTAGCTCTCTCTTTCACTACTAGTGTTGACACTAGTTAACTAGGTATGGACCATACCCTTAACAAATATTTTCCTTCAAGTAGTGTGACAAGCGTTAAAAAAATGGTTGCTAGTATTCCACAAGAAAACATAATCCAAATCCATGAAGACTTAGCAAACCTACAAAATAAACTAAGTACTAAAAACATTTCAACCACTACTATTCCTACCATAGATAACATACATGACATGATTGAAAGTGAAGGAGTTGAACTTGTGCATCACCTACCTCATTTTGGAAAACATCTTTACCTCAACAGACACCTCTTCAACAGTGAACCAGGAACCTTCCTCCCTCCCAAAACCATTGCCTCTATTCCTACCTATACCAACCCTCAAGTCACAACAACAATGCAACCGACTAGTAATGTGATTCCTTCCTTGGGTATTTCTTGCTAGCATTCCTAGTACCTTGTGGTATCGCACGCCATATCTCCTACCACTTCATATCTCCTACCACTTTACCTCCCATAAGCATTTATTCACTTCCCCCTCGAACACATATACACCTCCACCATATTCACCTCCATCTCAAAATACAACCAATGACGCTATCATAAATCAAATTTTGCAAAATGTTTCATCCCTTCAAAAGAAAATTTCCATCATAAACCAAAATTAAAATGGCCAGCCTATGTATACTATGTCAAAAGCAATCCCTTATCCTTGGAGATATTGAGAACACTAATACCACAACTTCTAGAGATTCCTAGATTTGAGAAATATGGAGGGAAAAGATACCCTTCTAACCATTTTTTTTCTTATGTACCTCCTTATGTAGTGATTTTGTCCTTGAGGATAAGCTCTTGGCTAAGATTTTCCCCAGGTCCTTGAAAGATGCCGCTATAGAATGTTTTTCCTCTCTACCCAACAACCCAATTCGTTCATCCAATGAACTTTTCAAGGTCTTTATAAACCATTTCCAAGTGCACATGACTCCTGAGATGACATTAGCCAATTTGATGAGATTTAAGCAACAAGATGATGAAAAAATTACTGATTGAACATTTCATGCTATCAATCGATTTATTCCCAAATCGACGTAAAGATTCCTGATCCTCACCTTAAATGGATTTTCATTGAGAACTTGCAAACTAAGATACAAGATAAGCTTAGCATGCTAAAGTTTCCTTTATATACTTGTGTACTACCCTTCATGATTATCAAAACTCATTTAGTAGTCGTGAAACAAAATCCACCTCTAGCCAACATGAAAAGTCTAAATCCACAAATCAAAACAATTATCAACCTTTTAGGAAATAGAATAAAGGATTCCTTCAACTTAATCCCCCTCAACCGACTCAACATGTTGATACCCAGGTGGTTTCTATAAAGAAGACAACTCCTTTCACATTTGGGGATGTGGATAGACAATTCACTCCCTTACCCGATACCCTCCATATCACAATGACATAAATTTGAATAGAAAATGATCACCTTACCCCCCGTTAAAACTCCTGATCCTAATAATCCTTTATCTTCGAACTTCACATTGAATTCCTATTGCGATTATCACCGACAAAATGGAAACGACACAAAACATTTTAAGATTCTTAAACATCTTGTGCAAGACCTCATTGATTCCGGACGACTTCAAATTGGAGGTGTCAATGATCAAGGAAATAAGCCCGTTGCCCCTCCTAACCAAAATTTCCAAATCTTTACCAATCCTATGCCTAACCATGATATGTCATTTGTCAAAGCTAGTGAAACTAAGAGAATGATGTGATGAATGTTGACGCGGATGATGACAACATGGATACTAATGAACAAAGTCCTATGGATAAAATGGTAGGATTGATTGAAATTCTACCTCGGAAGGACCAAACTAAAAATCCCCTTGACATTGCTTTCTCATCTAAAGATATAATTAGAAATGCATCAGATGGTCATCTTTACATAGTTGGTCGAATCAATGACAAGCCCACTAATGGGATATTAATTGATCCCATTTGTAGAGAGAATATAATCATTGAGGAATTCTTACTTGTGCATGAACTCTATCAAGAAACATATGATAAACTGAAAGCATGGATAAAAATGCATAATGGTTTCACTTGCCCTACGATGGGATCAATCACCCTTCCTCTAATAGTCAGACCAAAAACAATTAGATGTTTCATTATCCATAATCTCAACGTCGGATCAATTTCATGTAAAGATTGGTTATCCATGGCTACGCTCCATGGAAGTCATCCTGTCGATCATGCATAAATGCTTAAAGTTCCCTTTGACAATGAAATTTTCATTGTGCGCCATGGTGGCTTTAATCCTCTTTCTTCCCGTGGGAAATTTTCATTAGATTTATTTTGGCCCTAGCCTATGGAACCTATTAAACCTCGAGAGAACTTCTTTTTCAAATCTTATCAAAAGTTTAAGGAGAAATGCATAGCAAAAATATCCCTTAGAAACATGCCACAACCTATGACTAAGCCTACCATCCTTGATGAAAACTATGATTGAACCTAAAGACATTCCCAATAACCAAGAACAACCCATGATAAATACCTTTCCTATCTCCCACAAACAACCAAGAGACAACCAAAACAATCCCGTCACACCTCCTAAGATTAAACATTTTTACAGAGCTAAAGAGAAAGTGGTTGAAGAACCTCCTATGGTTCCTTACATTCCTCCCCTTAGTGAAGAAAAGAAACCTATGGTTGATAAACCTGCTCCTACACAAACACAACTTGAAAATCACACTAAAAGAAATAGAAATGCTAGAGAGCATAGGCGTAGATTTTGTGCTCTTGTTCGAAGGTTATATGAATAAAAGAACGAATAAAATCAATAAAAAAATTTGAATGAGTCTCCCTTTTCGCCACAACAAAAAGATCATATACTGCATCTGCAACAAGAGCTAAATCCTTCCTTAGACATTATCATTCGACCTCCCATTGTGATTAACCTGGATGATGATGATGAGGTTGCTAAGATTGATGAACAAGTTCATAATAAATTGAATAAATGATTTTCCTGTTCTATGAGCTTAACTGACAATTCTCCTAACAAGAGTGTTGAACTTGGTGATGGTCCTAGTTCGGCACTGGTCGTTGTCCCTTTGGCTAGTTATCCACCTTATATATACGATGAACAATATTGGGATGTGGATGACCTACTATAGGTTGACTCGCATGTTCCTTACTAGTCTTCTGCATTCTTTATTTTTCATGCTATGTGTGTAATTGCATGTGTGTAATGTGATCCCTCGTACTATCATGTTTGATGTATCTCTCTCTTTGTGGCATTCCTCTATATGTGCCTACATTCTTCTCTATGTCATAAGAATTTTATCTTTTTCTCTTGCCTTGTGTTTTCCTTTTGGGGATGACACAAGGAGTCGAGAAATTTATGTCTCTTCCATGTTGACCCAAAATATTATCCTTTATATTTTCCTTTTGGGTATGATGCAAGGTGTCGAGACATTTAGGTCTCTTCCATGTTGACCTAAAAGCTTTTCTTTATTTTTTCTCTCTTTGTGTCATTATTCCTTGTTCCATGAGTATTTGGGGAATGACGAAATTTCTGAGCTCTCCAAAAACATTGTAGCAAAGACATACTGACCCAAAATCTATGGATCCTTTGTGACTTTGGTATTTCAATATGGAGGCAATCCCTTTTCATGAAGTAGCTTCATTTGGAAACATATGACTTGGCATTGGGATTTCCAAATAAGCCGCTGTCATGTCCTCTTTATTGTTTAGCATTTAAATCATTTGCTACTTTAAAGTAATTTCTCACAGCATGGTGTTTGGAAATTTCTTTAACGTGGGGTCATACATTGGAATTATTCTTCTGCATTTCAAAATTACAACTCATGTTTCATTGTGTAGTCTTCTTTCTTCATGCGATGTGTCTTTCTCTTTTTGGTGAAATTGGGTGTGATGTCCCTCAAGAGCATGATCTCTCTTAGCATATTATATTCCTCTTAGTGGCTTGATGTGACACACTGCATCCCCTAAGTTGTGAATCTTATATTCTTCAATTGGTCCTCTCTTGGAGACATTAGGCACAATTTTCCCTAAGTTAAGACCTTACATGAATTAAGGAAAATCCTTTGAAAGTACCTTACATTGTTTTTGAATTTCAATATAGTATATCACCACCTTTCATAACACTTCTTGCCTATAGATTATCTTTTCATCCATAGGTGTCAATCATCTGGCTTTACTGCCTTAAAATCTTATTTTTCATGTTTGGATGTATCAAAGTTATTAGGAGGTATAGCTTTGGTATGGTTATACGTATAGAGGCCCGAACTTAGGCATAATTTCCAATAGCCACTTGCTTGTCTATGTGAGCGCATACGAGCCACGTGCATATTTTTCTCGCTTGGGGCTCACCTAGTGGACACCTTGAGGTTCCACTAGCCCTTGTGAGCGTGCATTTGGTCAAAGCTTGATCTACCGCTTTTTTTTTTGCTTTTGTTTTGTTTTCTATGTCTTTGGCAGTGCATGCCCATGCCTTGTTGTTGCTCCTTACATTATTTACATGTGTGTTCTTTTATGCCTATGTTGGCTTGCCTTAGGATCTTGATCCTGGGGGCTTGCACAACCCTCTTGATCGTTGTCATCCTATCTCACTAGCTTTGGTACATTTCGACCCCTCTTGATGCAATTTTTTCTACTTTATTGTGAGTTTGAAGCAAGTTCCTCCTCTCACTAAAGTGGGAGCTATTTATATATGTAGAAAAATGTATCCCTCTACATTTTTCACACTTGCTAGGCTTGCCTTATAAAATTGGGCTTCTTTGTATATTTGGTCTATTTTGCATCTACAATCATAATTAATGCATCTTTCTGAGGATAATCCCGACACATATGCAATAACCAATCATAATTTGATGGTTTTGGTTTGTATGGCCTAGATTTAGTGATCTAGGACTCATACACCAGCTTGGGTGTATGGGTCCCACCTAAGTTTTGGGGCCTAAACCTGAATTTAGCATAAAACATAACATTTCTTAAAAAAATTGTCCCAAGTCTAGCCTATGGGGACTCATAAGCCCCAACTAGCGTATGATTCCCACTTATCTTAGACCTAATTTTGAAGTCAATTCTTGGTGGGATTTTATTCTCCTAGATCGATGTAAACATAGTGTTGTAATTTAGAAATTTGGCATAAAAGTATAAATAAAGGCTATTTCACATATTTTCTCTAGCAAGTTTACAAGTCATCTAACAATTTTTGAGATCAAGCATTCTAGCAAGGTTTTCAAGAGTGTTAGAGAGCATTCAAGAGCTAATTATCAAGCATTTGGGGCATCATTTAAGATTCAAGCATCATGTCAAAGTCTTTATGCATCATGTGTGTTTTTGAGTTGGCATTTGTGATGTAGGGTTTTGATTCAAACAAGCAATTCAAGTCAAGATCTATCAAGAATTACTTCAATTCAAAATCTACATTCAAGGTAGCCACTTCACACAAGTTGTAGATTTCATAGCAAGGGTTTGGTGAGTTGCAACATTGCATAATTTTTCATTCATCATTCCTTAATTCTATTTCATTTCATTTCAAGGTTTGATTACCAAAATGGGGGTTGACCAAGGGAAACCCCTATCCACTAACAAAACAACATTTTCCCTCTCTTTGATGTGGGATTTGCATATTTAGGGTCGAGATCCATTAAAGAGCAAGATTGGAGAAAAGTTGTCAAGTTACAAGTTGTCAAAGTTGTCATCTACATTGCATGATCACAAAAAGTCACTTACAGGTTGCAATTCAGTGTTTTAGAATTAGAGATTTGACAAGAGAGAGGCTACAAGGAATTTCTAAAGGATATCAGAGTTTTAGATCAACCCTAATACTGGGACTAAATCGCCACTTGAGGCATATGAGTCCCAATATACCTATTTTCAGGCATTTTCTGTAGATCCTGGTTTAGTAGTTCTAGATTTCGGTTTTGGCCTAAAACCTTAAACTGGGACTAAATCACCCCTACTAGCATATGGTCTCGATTATTGTGCATTAAAAATTAGTATTTCTTTTATTTCAAACCTCAATTCAAGCCTCTTCAATTTCCAGGTGCTCCTTTGTCCTTTCTCAGTTCATTCTTCTAATTTTTAGTTTCATATCTTGAGTTGCATAGTTAGGTTAAGATATCATTGCATTTCTTTCTTTCCAAGCCCTTGATTGGTGGTGAATCCCTTTTTAGTCTTTAATCACACCCTAGAACACCTTATTGTAAATCTCTTTCGTTTATTCCATCCCTAGATTGAGATCTCTAAGGTTTCCTTGAGTGAAACTTGAAGGAAACATTTGGAAAGGTCCTAAACCCTAGTTCTATCTTCCAAAAAGATTAGAACCCCCTATTTTC
The DNA here is from genome assembly GCA_007258455.2 of Sequoia sempervirens. Lineage (NCBI taxonomy): Eukaryota > Viridiplantae > Streptophyta > Pinopsida > Cupressales > Cupressaceae > Sequoia > Sequoia sempervirens. The sequence goes on from VDFB02351613.1 coordinate 8,177, forward strand.
TAGGTTTCAACTCCTATGATGACTATGCTTGTTATCTAGATTCTATATTTTGAGCCAAGATCTTGAACTTCATTGTGCGATTGTGAGAGTGTGTTTTCATTGTTGTTATTTGTCATTCACATTCTCATCATCCACAATTTGTAAGTGTAAAAATCATATTTGGACTAGTAATTCTTATAAACATTCTCAAATTTGAGCATAATAAGTGTTATTTCTAAATGCAATGGTTATTATATTTTTATGTAATATGGTGATGATGCCTATTCTTTCTTTCACTTACAATACAATTATAAAATTTATTTTCTCTTAGAATATTTTATAGGGTATGTAATTTTTGAGGTGAAACTAGTATTTTTATACATTATTATTGTTATGTTTGGAAAGATTACTCCCTGGTATGTGCAGGATCATCATGGAAAAAATAGGCCCTTAAGTGGTAAAATTCAAGAAAATTAGAGTTAGGCAACTTGACATAAAAAAAATTGAATAAGTTATCAATATTATTTCAAAATATGTAAGAATAGAATAAGACAAATTGAATGTGGTTTCTAAACTACTAGGATTTTTAAAATCTATTTGGTGAAAATTTGATTCGATACAGCATAATTTCAAGGAAAAAATAAGTAGGTGTCCATTCTTTCATACAATAAAATGATAATATTTTTATAAGTTTTAGATATCAAAGGACTCATGTCTTATGTGATGCGTGTGCAATTTTTTAGTAAAAATTAATTATGAATTTTATAACTTTTAAATATAAAACATTATGTCTAACCACCTTAACTTCTTCAAAACTTCATGAAATTCAATTTTTTAATCTAGTATGAAGCATAGATATGACACATATTTTGGTTAAAAAATATGATACAAAGTTGAAAGCTATAGATGTTTTCAAATATTTCTCATTGAAATTAGTCATAACTCAAATAGAAAATGAATAATAATAATTTATTAAATTCAAAGTAAAGAATAATCTATATTGGTGGAAAGCTAAGAATCTCCTTTAAAAACCCTTTTCATTTCATCAATTTTGGGTAAAGCAAAATTCGTCAGCCAAATACCCTACACATACCCATCATATCGCCACTTTTTGGCCCATCATGATCATGTACATACCCTTGGACCTTGTGACAATTTTTACGCTTTTTGAATATAAGATTCTTCCTTCTTCTCTTTCCTTTTTTTAATTGCTTCCTCCTTCTTATCTTCTTTTCTCTATTTTATATTTTCTTTGTCAACTAGTTACGGTAGATTTAGATTAGATTTTCCATTAAATTGAAATTCTCAAACTATGTATTTTGTTGCACATAGAACACTAGCAAGCCCTTTATTATATAATATCTCATTTAAAACTAGTCGATTCTTGTAAATCCAAGACCTAGTAACCTTGAGACCTTGGGGAGATTGGAAAATATTGTTTCAAGAGATAACTCAGCCTTGACATTATAAACTATCTATCTATTAGTGTAGGTTTTTTATTTTCCTTATGTTATGGGGTATTTCTTTTTCCTAGACATTATTATTTAAGCTTTCTTAGGTTTATTAGATGTGGTAATATGAGGACATGTGGCAAAATACAATAGCTACATGTGTCACTCTCTCCCACACATGGGTAGTTGAGTTACACACTCTCTTTTAGCTTGTTGTTCCACCTCTCATAACCACTATTTTGTATTTACCTGAGTAGTTTATGGGGTAGTTGGGTTTCTCACCCTCTTTTGGCTTTATGTGCCACCTCTCTCCTGTCTTCACTTGAGGAGGTTATGCTACATATTTTGGAATTTCCCAAGTAGGTAAAACCTCCCACCTTTTATGGGTAGTAGGAGTTAATGCACCTCTTGGATGTACATGCCCCTATTTTTCTATATATTGAGCACTCTCCTCTCACCTCCATTAGTTTGGTGATTGTTCGGTGAGAGTCACAAGAGTATTCTCAAAATTCTCTTGCTTTGTCTCTATTTTTCTCTCATTTCAGATTTTCTCTTCATTGTGCTATTTTGATCTTTGATCATTTTCTGATTAGAGTTGCATGTTATCTACAACCAACATCGGATCTTGGTTCAATTTTCGCTTCTCGAAGAATCTAACATGGTATCGGAGCCATGTTTTTTGGTATAGCTCATTGTTTTTCTAATTTTTTGAGAGATTTGAGACTAATAGAAAGCTAATATTTTTCCTTAAAACCCAAGTATGCTCTTCTCCTACATCCTCATATGAACTGGAGAACTAGAACAATTTAAAGGAAAAATAAGCATATATTTAATCTGGTTTACATATATTTGTTCATGTAAGATCTAGGTTATTTGTAGCTTTTTGGTAATATTGGAGGCTTTTTCAGCATTTCCAGAGAGTCCAAAAGGTTTAAGAAAGTCAAAATTGAATTTTATTTCACCAAAATTAGAGATTGGAGGATACAGTAAAAAAATTAGAGTTAAAAACTTGAATTTTTTACTGGAGTTGTTTTCATTTTGTCTTCATAAATCTGGCTTCCACTTGTTTTCAAGAAAAATGATTTCTGGGTTTTATTCCCAGCATCAAAAAACCATTTGAGTAGTCATTACATTTTGCAAAAAGTTGATAAATTTTGCAGAAATCAAATTAGGAAAAGGTGTGAGTCATTTTTCATAGGCAGATTTTGCAGCTTTTTTCAAAATTGCATAACTTTTTCCTCGGGTGTCAGGTTTTCACAAACGAGTACTTTCCGAAAAGCTATAAATGAGTAGTTTCCATCTACGAAGGTTTGAGTAAAAATTTCCTCCTTTTTCAATCAGATATTTCAGGTTGAATCTGTTGCATTTTTTTATCTTCAATAAGTCATATATTTCACTTTTGTAATCCATTTTTCAAAAACAAAAAATTGTTAGAAAGATATTGAAGAGTAAAAAACAACTACAAGGTTATTTTTTCAGATTTTTATTTGAAAATTAATTTGTATCAAATATTGTAATTTTGGCTATTAAGAGCCTTAAAATTCTTGTAATTTGGAAAAGCCTTGTAAAAACACTAATCATAAAGTGCCAACATTGTAATATATAGGGGGGTAATTTTTTATGCTAGTGGAAAGGGGGGGTGTCTCGTGTGTCTTCTTTCTTCACACTTTTATTTCTTCTTTTCAATCTTCTTTTCTACTCTCATGGATGCATCTACAAATCCAATTTTAACTCCATATAATTATTTTGAATAGAAATCTAATATGGTAATATATTTGAAAAGACATGGATATCATCGTGTAATAATGGGACTTGAAATTGAACCACAAGCTGATGCAAAAAACATTAAATGGTTTAATAAATGTGATGAAGCTTTTTGTACTCTATGCATGTCAATCTCTCCTGACCTTCTTTTTCACGTTGAATCTACCACTACAACAAATGAAGTGTGGACTAAATTGGAAAGCCTCTTTGGTAAGCAGGATGAGTTAAGGGAGCATCAGATAGAGAATGAATTCATAGGGTTAAATCCTAGCATTTTTGACACTATACAGGACTTCTTCACAAAATTGAAGGCCATTAGATTGCAGTTAGAACAGTGTGGAATCAAGAAGGATGATAAGCAACTGATCTTGAGTATTCTTTCTAAGCTTGGTCCTAACTATTATGTATTTGCTTATGCATTCTATGCTACAAAATGTGCCCTAGGTTCAACCTACAAAATGCCTTCTCTAGATGAATTTTTTGTAGAGCTCACTAGGGAGCAGGACAAATTGGTTCTAATGGATACAATTAAGCCCTCTAAGTCACATGCCTTAGCTGTCAATCAAGGCACAAAAGAACAAAAAGGGTCTAACAAGCAAGATAAGAAACAAAAGAACCAAGGAGAGAAGAAAAAATATCATACACATATTACTTCAAAAGCAGATAAGAAGACCTCTTCATCAAAAAGTGATCAACCTAAGAAGGAGAAGGTCAAGTGTTCTTACTGTAAGAGGCTTGGTCATGATGAACATAAGTGTTTAAAGAAACAAATTGACAACCTTTCACATCCTCTAGAAAAGAATAATATCAAGGTACCAAATTCAGTCAAATAGAGTTTGTCAGAAGGTTCTTCTAAGGAGACAGAAAAAAGTAAGGGGAAAGGAAAGGGAAAGGCCCTAGTTGTTGTTGCTTCACAACTAGATTCTTCGATCATGGACTCAGGTGTTTCGCACCACATGGCCTCATCAGAGAATAATTTTACCTCTTTGGAGCCATGTTCTATTCCTACCATACTTATGGGTGATGACACTCATGTTGAAGTGCATGGGAAAGGGTATGTTGATGTAGGTGAAGGGACATTTGAGGATGTTCTTTGTGTTCAATCTTCGTCAACTAATCTCCTATATGTTTATCAAATCACTCACATTGGTTCTAGCAAGTGAGTTGAGTTCACTCCATCTATATAATGGTAATCAGTGAAATGCATAATGGGTCTATAGTTTTTATGGGAAAAGTAGATCATTAGTCTAGACTCTATCAATTTTCTCACTTTGTTCCTGACTCTCCTTTGATAGTATTACTCACTCATGTAAATGAGGATAGCTATTTGTGGCATCAACCGGTTGGCCACTTGAACTATCATTACTTACAATAGCTCAGTCAACATGACATGGTTTTAGGGTTGCCTTCTATTCAATTTTCTGATGGATTTTGTCAGGGATGCACTCTTGGTAAGCATCCTGAGGAGAAATATGATAAAGGAAAAGCATGGAGAGCTACAGATCTATTGGAGTTTGTACATAGTGACTTGGCAGGACCATTTCCACAACCATCTTTCAGCAGGGCTAGATATTTCTTGACATTTATTAATGAATTTTCTAGATACACTTGGGTATATTTTCTCAAACAAAATTTTGAGGTCTTTGATCATTTTCTAGATTTCAAAGCTTTTATAGAGAAACAATCTAGGAAGTTCATCAAGATTTTGCATACAAATAATGGAGGTGAATATGCTAATCATCAATTTGAATGGTTTTGTGCTTCAAAAGGTATCAACTTGCAGCACACAGTTCCATACAGTCCTTAGCAGAATGGTATCGCAGAATGCAAGAATAGGTCCTTAAAAGAGATGGCTAATTCTATGATTCACTCCAAATATTTGGCACCTCAATACTAAGAAGAGGCCATCAACTGTGTGTGTTACATCCATAATAGAGTTCCTCACAAAGATGTGAAGGGGGTAACTCATTTTCAAGCTTGGAATGGTCAGAAACCCACTATTAAGCACTTTCAAGTGTTTGGTTCTCTTCCATGGGCCCATATTTTAGCGAAAAACGTAAGACTATGGATCGACAGAGAAATGCTTGCATATATCTCGGATATCCAAATGATGTCAAAGGTTATAGGCTTCTCCATCCCACGACTCATGAGTTGTTCATTGAGAGGAGTGTTCATTTTGATGAGAGCTCTTCTAGTTCTTCTCTTACCACTTCTCCATCCACCATCAGATTGGAGCCCATGCATCATGATGGCAATTCTTCAGAGGATCTTAATCTTCCTAATATTGATGAGGAGTCTTCTTCCTCCACTTCATATGGTGATAGAGATGATGTGGATTCACATTCTTCTCCTAGTCATCATTCAGAGGGAAATGATTATCCTCCAAACTCTCGATCCCTTGCACCCCTTTGGGCTCGTCATACATTGGAGTCAGTAGATGATTGGGTTGGTGATCCATTAGACACAAGAAGAACATGGTCACAATTTCAACATGCTCCACATCTCTTCGTTGCTTTAGCTTCTGATCCATAGTATTTTTCAGAAGCTTCGAGTATTCCTGAGTGGGATGCTGTAATGCAAGAAGAGTTCAATTCCTTAGAAAGGAAACACACATGGGATTCAGTCCCTCTTCCTAAAGGAAGGAAACTTGTTCGATGCAAGTGGATCTATTAGAAAAATTTGTAGTATATGGGTTGGTTGAAAAGCACAAGGCTCACTTGGTAGCAAAAGGATTCTCCTAGGTTCCTGGGATTAACTACTCTAAGACTTTTGCACCAGTTGCTGAGATGAATTCCATCTGACTTGTCCTTGCTATAGTTGTAGCACATCGTTGGGAAGTTCATCATATGGATGTGAAGAGTGCATTTCTTCATGATGACCTTTAGGAGGAAATCTACATGGAGCAGCCACAAGGGTTTGTCTAGGATCCTTCACTTGTGTGCAAACTTTAGAAGTCTCTCTATGGCCTCAAATAGGAAAACCACTCAAACTTGGTATGCCAAGGATATGGACTCCTTCCTTCTAAAATTTGGGTTCACTTTCAGGGTCATTGCGATCAAAGCGTCTACATTCTCTGATGAGATGGCTTACTCATTTAGGTTCCTGTATCCGGCAGCTTATTGATCAGCGGAAGTCACTCATCCCACCATCAAAAGTGGTGAAAATTTCCCTACAGCGGTATGACACGATGTTAGACTTGGATTTTTGCATTATTTCTTGGGGATTGAGATCACTCAGTCATTGCCGGGTATCTTCCTTAGACAACCCAAGTATTCACTTGATATGCTCCCAAAATTTTGGATGGATAATTGTAAGCCTGCACCGACTCCATTTTTGTTAAGGGTCAAACTTGAGGCTAGGTGTTCCTCACCTTTGGTTGATGGCACTTTACATCGATAGCTTGTTGGGAGTCTCATCTACTTGACTCATACGAGACCCAACATTTCATATTTTATGGGCATGGTCTCTAGATTCATGTAGAAGCCACATGAGTTGCATTGGAAGGTAGCTAAGCGATTCCTCCAATATATTCAGTGTACTCACAATTATGGGATTCACTATGCATCAAGTGTGGATATTGACTTGGTGGGACATATAGATTCATATTGGGCAGGTGATTCGTAGGATCGCAAGTCTACTTTTGGGTATTTCTTCTCACTTAGTTTTAGTCCAATTTGTTGGTTGAGCAAGAAGTAGTCTACAATTGCTCTTTCATCTACAGAGGCTGAGTATTGAGGGGTAGTTAATGCCACCATTGAGGCTATTTAGTTTCACAATATTCTCACTGAGTTTTGTATTCCATTCAGAAAGCCTATAGTCATCTTTTGTGATAACTAGAGTGCAATACATATCTCAAGGAATCCAGTTCATCATCAGAGGATGAAACACATTGAGATTCATATGCACTACATTCGAAAGTTGATTCAGTAAGGCATCATTGATCTTAAGTATTGTTCTACATCAGAGCAGATTGCGGAAATCTTCACCAAACCCTTCATAGAGAGCAAGTTCCTTCATTTGCGATCTTTGCTAGGGGTACGACAGGTGTCTACTTTAGGAGGGGCTTCTTAGTCCTTCATTCTACTCTTTGTATTTAGGGGGGCTATTCCTCTTTGGGGGGAGAGGATATTCCTCTTAATGGGTGGATTCTACTTTTGGGGGGTATTTCTATGTACATGGGTACCTAACATG